>AYEL01087746.1:0-16439 GCA_000484575.1 Olivierus martensii
TTTATTTTATTTTAGTTTTTAAGATTCTAATTATTTCAATTTGTTAAAAATTGTTTTAATTTTCGAATTTGTTCTATGTTCTGGAACACCAAAAAATGTATAACTGTTGGTCGTTCTATAGGCTGTATTTATGCTAGAGAGTTGAAGAGGGCTAATTAAAGCCGAAAACGTTCCTCAATAAATTAAATGTTTCACTGAGAATTAATTTTGGACTGCTTATTAGTGCTTATTGTTAAACCTTAATTAAGATTGTGTTGTTCATTATATTGTCTTGTTTACTATTGGTATTGTTTATTATATTTTATAATAAATGTTATAAAACTTTTCAGTTGTAGTGAAATAAATAAACTCAACCTGCTTTTTCTTATTATGAAAAAATTTTTGATATGTCCTTTATTTTCTCCAAAAACATACGGTCACTGTAACTATATATAATAATAATAAGAAATATAAGAATAATTTTAAATTGAAATTTTTAAAAAATAACACCCTTATAGAGACATCATCTGTTGTTATAATAATTAATAAAATTTAGGTTAAGATAGTTTTCATCTAATATCTAATAACTTAATTAAAATTTGAGTTCTTTCCCAAAAATAAAAATTTGTTTAAGCTTGGAATTGAACCAAAATCATTGGAATTATACCTCTTAACATTTAATATGCCTTAAACAATTACACTAAGAGATAACAAAATGAATTTCTTCTTCAGGAAATTTATACTGTATATTGATTAATTTTGAAGTTTTTATTAGCCTAATATATTTTGAAGTTTTTATTGGCCTAATTGTATTTATTAGCCTAATATTTTCTGCATTTTTCTGTAAAAATAAAATGAATATACGTTATTTTAATGTCAAGTATGTTGATATTTATTCTTTCAATGAAAATCACTGTAAACTGTAAGACATCAATTTTATATCTTGTAGTTTAACTGATTAATCAATTAGGTTAGCAACAATAACAAAAAATGATGATAATACTTTATTATTAGGTTAGTATTAAATAATGATAATTTAATTGAGTAATAGTTATATACTGCTTCCAAATTTTCACATAGTACTCACAAGCAGTATAATAAAGAATATATTTAATTGTATAACAAATATAGAAATGTTTTCAGTTATACACAATCACCTTCAGTTATTTATCTACAATAGAATGCAAATAACATGTAAATTCTATCAAATAATTTATACAAAATATCTTAAACAGAACATGTTTCATTTAAAAATATAGTTTTTAGATCTAATGCTATTATTTAAATCTTCAATTCATATGCAATATTTATATATTATTTACATATATCAGAAAAATACTAATTATATTTTTCTCAACATGGTTCCCATTAATGTACACATACCATTCTCATTCTAATAAAGAAACCATATTCAACCTTTTACGGTTGAATATGCTTTCTTAACATGCTAATTTTTATCTCAATGATTTTTGGTTTTGATATTAATGATTTTTTGATTTTGAAAATGTTTTCCCAAGCGGGAAAACATTTTCAAAATCTCATCATTAATAATATTCATATACAGATAATCCTTTACTTATGACAAGGTTTGGTTTCAAACTTCATTGTCATAAGTTGAAATGGTCAGAAGTCGAAAATGCCCAAAATTTATGGATTTCTCATTTCTAATGTTTACTTGGATATTATACAATATCTTAATAAACATAAAGAACACAAAACTACAAGAATTAGATGCAAAAAAGGATACTTTCTGTATTTTCTGTTATTGGATCAGGGACTTGAATTGACCAGTTACAGAATTAACAAATTTCATCAACATCATAAGTATGAATAACTGTAAGTCAAGGTAATCATAAAATCAAGGAATACCTGTATTTCTATCAACATAACTGATACATACTTTAAACAACATAATTGATTCTGCTAGTCTACCCTGTCTCAAATTAATACAATTTTCAATGATTTTAACTTCATTTCATTTGATGTCTTGATTATACAACATCTTTCTGCTAATGTGTAAATTGAGATCTCTGTTTTTAATACCATATAGGTGATTGCAGTAAATAGAGAGAATCTTCATATTTCTTACTGTAACTCCTATATATTATTTTCCCTTTGAAGATCTCTATTATAAAGCAGAATAATATATATTCCTGCTTGATATTATTTATTATATCAGTTCATTAAAGTAACCAAAAAATTAAGTCCCATCATACAGCTAACTTTTAATTTAGAAATTTGAATATACAGTTCTTCCTACTTTTTATTATTAATTTTTATAAAATATTTCAATTTGTATTTGGGATAATATCATATTTTTATTCTATATTTACAACAAAATATGTAACTAAACATTAAGCCTATAAATATAATACTTGTATTTAAATATTACACTATCAAAATTACATAACAAACAATTACAATTATCATAACAATATTATTAGTTTGGGAAATATTTTCACCAAACTGGAAAAATTTTCAGACAAATATTTTAAAAGAACATATTAGGGAAATTATTATTTTTTATCATATTGCAAATAAACTTATAATTAATGAAATCACATGAATAGATTTGATGTAAAGTTAATATAGTAGAATTTGTTTTGATTTTAAAGCCTAAATATTGGAGATGCAAATGAAATATGCAGGGTGTTTCTTAGCACCCATACCACCTTTTTTTCTCGGAAACGCAATGAGATAGGAAATAGGGAAAAAATTTTGATCATCAAAGTATATCTAAAGAATCGAATGGGTATGATAAAAATTTTGTGGGCCCATTGGAAGTAGGGGCATAAGGGGTCAACTTTGAAATCTCCAATAGAAACCAATGCCAATTTTGGCATAATTGGATAGAACTATAAAAAACAAACAACTTTTGTTTTGAAAGTTTTTATTATCACTTACGAATTGTGAGATATCACAAAAAAAAAGATGCTGCTGCATATACTGCCGACTGAGTTATTCAAGCAATAATAAGAAGAAAAATCTGACAGAGAGTGTCTATGTATTGTGGTGTACATCCATAGTGCTCATAAAGGGCTGAAATAAATCAGCTAACCCTTGTTATTGAATATAGCTCCATGCCGAATTGTGATGGCAAAAGACTTGTCGCACCTGGGGTTCGAGTACTATCACCAAATATCTGAATTGGACTTAAATCTGAATAATACTGTTTTTTGCTGTTTCAATAATGTTCCATAATGTATACAGATGTCTTCTGTTCGATTCTTCATCATCTTATTGCTTGAATAGCTCTATTGGCGATACATGCAGCAGCATCTTTTTTGATATCTCACAATCCGTAGGTGATATTAAAAAAATTTTAAAACAAAAGTTGTTTGTTTTTCATAGTTCTATCCAATTATGCCAAAAAATATTAAAAAACTTTCAAACAAAAGTTGTTTGTTTTTCACAGTTCTATCCAATTATGCCAAAATCGGCATTGGTTTCCATTGGAGATTTCATAGTTGATCCCTTGTGACTCTCCGATGGATAGTTTCCATTGGAGATTTCATCGTTGATCCCTTGCCTCTCTACTTCCGATGGGCCCACAAAATTTTTATCATGCCCATCCAATCCATTGAAGATTTCAAAGTTGACCCCTTGTACCCCTACTTCCAATGGGCTCACAAAATTTTTATCATGCCCATTTGATTCTTCTGATATACTTTGGTAATCAAAATTTTTTCCCCTACTTTCTGTCTCATCGCATTTCCGAGAAAAAAGGGTGGTACATGTGCTAAGAAACACCCTGTATATACAATACAAACCTGAAGGGAATTTATTCCAAATGAACCTAATTATTCTGCCAAATTTTATTCCTTGAAAACCTTAAAGGAAATTTTTTTTAATGATTAAAATTTCATTAAAACCAGAAATTTTTTTAATGATTATAAAAAAAGGTTTTCAAGGGATAAAATTTGGCAGAATAATTAAGTTCACCCTGTATATATCAGAAATGTAAAAAATACTAATGAAATGCAAATACAGTCTGACCCCGTTAACATACGGTAGTCAGGATCCATGGTTACTAAGCCGCGGGTTAAGTGAACTGCAAGTTACAGTATTAATATAAACTGAGCAATAATATAAGTTCCAACATTGATATGAATTTTCTGTGTGATTTGACAAATACAAAATGGTTGAACATGCAGCTAATCTCACTGATCATGAAATGTAATGATGAAGATGTCTAGGAGTGATATCACAAGCGATTGCTTATCAAGGTAGCATGGTAAAACTGCATGTTAACAGGGTCCAACTGTAATTACAAAAGAAAAAATTCAAAATTCAAAAGTGAGGGCTGGTCTCCACTTTGTATTAGCTCTGAGACTTAAATAATGATCTATAAATGAAAATATTAAAAGCAAAACGTGCTAACAAGTATAACTGATTGCAAAAGAAATAATTTCAAAATTCAAAAGTGGAAGGTTAGCATGAAGTTGACAACTCACTTTTGTTTTGGCTCAGAAGACTAAATAATGAGGGTGCAAATGAAAATATTAAAAGTGAAAATGATATTAATCTTTTGCACTTATGTGTACCTTAAGTCCTTAACACATAAGTACTAAGGTGCTAACAAGGGGAGGACACAGCTGACCCCCCACCGATTTTGATCTGTTTGCATAAGGTGAATGATTTATATTTAGTCTATTGTAGTTTTTTTCCTTTAATTGAATCATCACAAAGTTAAAAGATAATAATAATAATAATAATATTTATGTGATAGAGCACGATTCAGAGTTCAATTACAATTTTAAAAATTAAAAAAATTTATTTTAGCTGAACTTCTTTTCAATAAATGTTTATTAATAGTTTGTTCAATTATAAATTCAGACGAAAAGGAATTATTTTTATTACATTAAGTCGAAAATATTTTATTGATATACTAATCAAATAAAACTTTGATCTATTATATACAATTTAATTAATACAAATATTATTGATTTTCTTATATAATACTAAGATTGGTCATTTCAGAAATTAATAGCTATAAAAGCGGTTTTTTTAATCAGTTAACGATTTTTTAATATTATCTGTAAATTGAATCAGACAAAATTCTTTTTCCAAGAAAAAGATAAGATATTTATCTAAAATTTCGAAAAGCATAATTATAAAATATACCCGTATAGGCAAAAAAATGGATGAAAGATTTATTTCTTATTAATGATTAATTTGTTATTATTTATAAGACATTACTTACAACTTACGAAAGCTAAATATGACATTATTTTTAATATAAATAATCATGTTAGTCAAGAAGCAAGAAGTATTATTTCCAAATCATAGCGGTTCTAGGCAAGGTTTCTTAAGTAAACAAATCTGTTATCTGTTTTGGGAATACAGAAAAAAATATCGATAAAAATATTCAATAAGTTGTATGTAATATTCTATATATTAATCTTAAAAAGAAGTGATATTGATCAATCGTTTAAAATTTAAAATTCGCAATGAAAACAAAATTGTCAGATTTATTTAAAAATTATATTTCTTATCAGAAAAACAATAAGATTCAATAAGTTGTATGTAATATTCTATATATTAATCTTAAAAAAGAAGTGATATTGATCAATCGTTTAAAATTTAAAATTCGTAATGAAAACAAAATTGTCAGATTTATTTAAAAATTATATTTCTTATCAGAAAAACAATTAAAATAGTATTAATAAATTTTAATAAAGTTTATAAAAAATTTGACTTTAAGAAAAATAAATATAATTAAATATTTATAACATTTTTGTTTTACCTCGTGCAGTTTTACACAACTTTCCACCGATTCTAAGCAACAGGCATTCCAGTTCCCACCACGGACAGCCCACATGATGGGATCACCTGTCAGGTAGAGGATGGGGTTCAAAGGGCCTGGCCCCCTTCTGAAAAACTCTAGAGGTGCGTGAACTGGGAATTGAACCCGGATCTCCAGTGTAGAAGCACAGCAAGGCACACTTCCACCGCGCCACCTGGCCGATCTTATTCGTTGTTAGTAACATCGTTTTTGATAAAAATTTATACTGTTTAATGTATTGAAAAATACTGTAATGCTTTATTTATTCTTTTCACTATAACCCAATATCCAAAAAATTTGTTTTCATTAGAGTTCAAGATTGACCGATCATATAGCCTTTCATCGATCACATTATTCGGTTTTGATCATTTTCAATAGATTTGAGTCTATTGGACTCCAAAAAATATTATAATTTCAATCAAATCTGTTAATATTTACATAAAATACTGGCCTGACAGATAAAATCTTATTTCATTCAGGATGGAAAGAATTAGTTAAAAATTTCAGTAATTATTTTTTTTTATTGAAATTTAATTATTTATTGCATATTAATTATTAAGCCATTTTTTACCCTTTACATTTCAAGATGGAATAAACTAATATATAATAGGGACCAATAAATGAGAATTTCATTCTGATCAGATAATATAGTATTTACTCAAAATATATGAACATCTTTTCTCTTATTACAGTTGGTAATATTGACCTCTTATCCATTAATTGGTTTGGATCTCTAGTGGACAATATTAACATGCGAATTTTATTCAATCAGATAATACTTATGTGAATTATTGTGCTAAAGACGGACAGACTTAATTCGTATATCGTTTTAGTTCATTTTGAAATGAGAAAGGTCAAAAATTTGCTATATATTATATAATTATCTTTCTGTCTATCATCAAGATATCTCAAGCAACTATCGCCGAGTATTTAAGATAGAGACTAAATGCCTTTTAATTTTTAGACAGTTTATGTGATCTTGTTGAAATGGTAACCGTTGAATACTGAGAAGTTGATATCATTAAAATAATTAAGTCAGTAGGTAGAATGGCGGGTGAATGCGTGATAACCCCAACTTCGAGAATCTGATTTCATTTTTGGTTCCACATTTAAAAATTTTTTTAGTAATAATTTAGATCCTGTTGTTGAATATTATCTTTGAAACTTTTGGTTGATTCTATTAATGGTATTGTCCAAACCATATGATGATTTTGAAGTGGACTATTTTTGCAATTTAATTGCCAAAGGAAAACTAGCAAATACATATAAAATTAATTTTTAAAAAATAATTTCTTAATGAAAATTATTGATTTAAATTGCAATATTTATAAAAATTATTTTGAAAATTAAAATGAACATAATTATGAATAATTCACTCAATAGTAATCTTTCAATATTAATCACCATTATTTAAAGTAATAATGCTGAAGCATATTTATGCAAGTTTCTTCTTGTTCGGAGATAGATCAATTCGTTGATTCAGCTGCCGAATTACTTAAACAGATATATTTCGCAGTGATCAGAATCCATCACGAACTGACCAATATCGGTGATGGAGTTCTTCCACTTGGATTAACCTGAATGTATAAACGAAAATGATTTTATAAAATGTATTGTTGCCACAATTCATACTAAAATATATTCAATATAATATAATTACTGCCCTGTTTACTTTTTGAAAGTTTCGAGGAAATGTTTTCATAGTTAATTATTTGAAATATCTCATAAAAATATAAATAAAATTATACATTTATTTATGGTTAGGTTAGGTTAGTTTGGTTAAACCGCCATTTCTTCATGGGATATTTTTATCTGGCGGCGGCCATTAATAGAGACCATCACAGGCTGGCCAACAACCATGATGGGATCAACCAGATGGTTGAAGGATGGGGTTCAACGGGCCGGGCACCTCCTGAAAAACAGGAAGTGTGGAACCCGGATCCTCCAGGATGGTAAGCCACAGTTTTAACGCGCGGCCACATTTAACTTATAGTAATTAGTAAATGTTTACTTATATTTTTTACTACTTATAGCATATAACCATTAAATTTTTTTTTTTCAAATGACTAAAGTATCTTTCATTAAATCAATAATTTCAAATATACTGTATACAATTTTTTAAAATTTTGATCTCTACCATCATGTAAGAGATTGCATATAGATATGAAAATTAGCAATCGTATACCACGAAAAAAATGGTTTGATCTAGATCTAAAAATGAAAAATATCATCTAAAATTTGAACGATCTGCAATGTTTTTCTTGAGATATTTTTCGGATAGCCTGACAAAACGTTGATCAATTTTTAAACAATTATAATATCATTCACGTATAACAGATATTTATATTATTTTAATGTTTAACATTTAACATGTCTGCCATTCTTGTTTGAAACACCTGTCATCTTGTAACGAAACTGTTTATCTTCTTAAAAAATTAATAGGCATGCCCTTTAATAATAAAGAACGATCTCTAAAATTATAATGCTCTAAAATATTTAAATCTTGAGGCATCTTGTACAAATTACGTGCCAATATAAGTATGAATATAATACTGTATATAATTATCTATACATATAGGCAATTTTTTATAAAAATTAATTTAAAAAAATAAAATAATAGAAAAAGTTGATGATAAAATTTTCTGCAATTAAACTTTATCTTTTCATTTATGGAAAATTCTCACCACCTTGTTAATATTTAAAATTTTATACTGCACTTTAAATTTTGGTCCCAAAAGTATGGCGCGCCCATCCTAGGCAGGCACGGCTTGGCGCGGGCCCGCCCATCCTCATGGAAAATATCGCTACTCACAATTCTTTTTCAATCACTAAACGAGATTGTTGTTTTGTCTTTAAAACAGCTATATTAGAAAGTTTCTGGGTACATGAATACCCAGAAACTTGTGTTATACTGTATTTATAATCTTTTGCTGATTAATTTTTTTCTTGACATCAATTTGAATTTATTTTTTATTTATTTTGCTCAAAAAATTTTTTGAATTCTTCCACGCATCATTTGAAATAGACTCGTGCCCCACAATTTGGAAAACACTGGCTTAACGAGATCGATATTTTGTCTTTAAAATAGCTATAGCAGAAATTTTATGGATATATGGATGAGGTATTTATAATCCTTTTGCTGATTCATTTTTTACACTAATTTCAGTTTAATTTTTGTTTGTTTGTCTCAAAAATGTTTTCATTAATGCCCCACAGTTTGGAAAACACTGGTTTAATATAATATGGTTAATTCTTAAGATCTAATCAGAAATTTTGCAACACCCAAAATTTTGATTTATATCAAAATTTTGGCTGAAAATAAATGGTAATCGTAAAATCTGGTAATGGAAAAATTGACTATCGTCTCTTCTTGTTCACTTCGTAAACTATTATTCTTTAGTCATATATTGCATATACCAGAGGTAGCCAAATTGCGGCTCTTTGGTATCTTCAATGTGTCTCCATACCATGAAAGTCAATAGTTTAAATATGAAGCAAATACTTATTTAAGTTAAGCAAATTACAGATATATTATTTTTTATCTATTGTAAAAAGTAGTGTGCATCTATACGAAATAAATGCATCTGAAATAAACAATTTTCATAATTATTATTAAGATTATCCGAAAAACTGACGCTGTTCTCATTGATCCAGGAAGAAAATGCGGCTCTCGAGTATTTGAGATTTTCCTATATGGCTCGTAGTGACATGAAGCTTGGCCACCCCTGGTATATACATTATTTATCGTATTTATGTTTCGAAATTCAATAAAATTAAAACATTTTCTCATTGACTTTCTTATTTCACACATATTTTATATTAAGAATTTTCAATATTTTATAATTTCAAAATTTGCAAAATTTTTTAAAATTTCACTGAGCCTTTAGGCATTTATGGCGCAGACTTATCCCTAGAAGTGCGTAAAAAGAAATTTTCAATGGTGGCCATTTTTTTTGTCATAATATATCTGCTGTATGAGATGCATGCTATTATTCTTTATTGATAAATGGTGTGCGCAATTAAAAAAGTTTGAAACCGCTACTATAAATGAATTGCGTAATAGTGATCAAATTTTAAAATAATGATCTATTTCAACTTCTTTCGGACTGTGATTTTATTATAAAACTTTTCAATTGTATTAATAATAATAAATAATAAAACTTACAATGTATATCTTAAAATACTTTGATGAAGTCACCATTAAAGGCATAAAATAATACTCAGGCCTTGTTCCAGTGCTACCACGTTACTTCTGTTAAGTGCTGCCATCTGGACCGTATCATTTCAAATAAAATTATGCTTTAACTATACTGCAGTTTGTTTAATGTTAAATCATTTTTCTTGTTTATTTATAATAATGACTGTTTTTTACAAATTGTTTCATTAAAAATTATAGAATTCTGTGTTTAATCATATCTCATAATAAAATAATTTTTAGCTAGACGAAAAATGTTCCGTTTCTTTCTATCTGTATAAGTGGTTCCAAAAGTGGTTCCTACGAACCCCAGGGGTCCTTGCGATGGCTGAAGGGGTCTGTGGTAAATTAAAATTAATTTGGGAGTGCGTGGACAACGTCGGGGGTCCGCGAAAGGTTTAATATAAAATAAAATAATTGTGACCTATTTTCATTATTATGAAAATCATACTGTATATATACATATATATATATATTTATTTTTTTTTTCATATTTTACGCCCCCTTTCCAATCAGGGATATTACTAAGGGGGCGGGGCCAGTTCCAACCACGGGCTGCACCCATACCCGTGGAGGGGGGCCGGATGTCTTACCACTCGGCCCTGTATATATTAATAGTCAAACGAGGCTGCTGACAGGTTATCCCTTTTTCGGTCGAATCACTGTATCGATTTTTATAACTAAGGTATCATTAGAAAGGTCTAATTTTCGGATGTCTACGACAGCCAAAATTATATGCTGTTATTAATAATTTAAAAATTAAAGAATAAAAATTAAATTAAATTATAGTTCCTCAAAAAAGACAAAATCTGCAGAGGGCGCTGTAACGTAATAACGGACGCCATTTTCAAATAATACTCTAATGTAAGTTCAATATTTATCAAAATATACACTACTGTATAATTTATCATGGTAAATCTGCAGAATCGCTACTTTTGCCGTGGGAGCTAAAATTTTGGCACGGGACCGGAAATGACGTCATCGGGGGACTTAATCTTACTTCCGATAATGGTGCATGCACAAAAAAATCCAAAGTAAAAAATTAAAAAAACAGGCTAAATTAAAATACCTGCTTCGTCTACCGCCGGGTCGCCGCCATGACAGTAGCCTTTCGTTCCTGTATCATTTAATCCTATTTTAGACCTAGCTGTCGATACTCCTTTTTTGTCCGTCATTCACGTTCATATAATTTAAAATGTTTATTATTTCTCAGTAATAGAAATAGATTTTACATTTCTATGGTCGGATTTTTCCAAATTGTTTTTCGACGTAGTTTCGACTTGTTGGCGAGAAATGTTCTTGGTCTGCGGTCACGTGATCTCCTGTCGTCCAGGTTGCCAGATTTGAAGATCCGCTACGTTTGGTCCCGTCGACCTCTCAAATTTCCAAAATAAACATTCTAAAAATTTAAGACTGTATAAATTATGAAAATAGGTTATAGGTTAGTACTTATAGGCCCAAGCTTAGTACTAACTTTGGTTCTTTTCCGTTAGCCGGCCGTCGCGTCGCGTCGTCGCGTTTTCCGTTAGCCAGGCGCCGTCGCCAATAGAGAAGCGCGGCGTCGCGTGGCGCGGAAACTCTTAAAAAGTTGTTGAACCCAGGGGACTTGCTGGTCTGATTCCACAGGGCTCTCTTTAAATCTACGCCAAGTATTCTGCTTAGTTTCCGCGTCAGTTTCCGCGTCCGTTTTAGTCTCAGAAGCTGAAACTGTTTGTGATCTCGGTGTAATTTTTGATAATAAATTATCCTTTTCTTGCCATATTAATGACATTATTAGAAGATTAAAAATAAAACAGGGAATTCTATTCCGTAACTTGTATTACCTAAAACATTATTCTGTTCGTAAAATATTATATTTTTCTTTTATTCAATCTACTATTGATTATGGTATTGTCATCTGGTCTTCTGCTGCTAAAACCCACATCGATAAATTAGAACATGTTTTATCAAAAATTAAAATTATGCTTTTTCAAAATTTTGTAAAATCATTAAAATTTATATTCTCACTTTTTCACTTAAATTGGCCATTTTAAACAATAATTATTGTACAGATACTATAAAGAATAATGATAAACTGTAGAGACGTTAGTATGAGATAAAGTACACAAAAATTAACGAAAACATAAAAAATCAGTGTAATTTAATTAATATTTGAACAAGAGCACAAGGTTTTTCAGAATAGTGTCCCATTGTCGGCCACGCGGAAGATAAGCAGCGATCGCAGTGAATCATCGCCATGAACATTGCGATAAAGTCAACATGGATCTTTTTGAGTTTTTCCTAAAAGATAAGATAGGCATGTGCTATATCATTGAATTCAGAATGAAATACTCGTTTAAAATATAGTTAAATTGACTCCTAGTGCCATTTAAAAAAAGTAGTTTTTGTCTTGGATCTTGAAAACAAATGATATAAAGTTGAAAAAATACTGATAGTAGGACGTAAACACTCCTACTCCCACTCCTCATGCCAAATTTCAAAGAATTTCGATAAACCGTTTTCAAAATATTTAGCCGTTTCCATACATTTTAGCCACCCTGTATATACAGTGTCCGAAAAGTCTGGAAACGGTCGAATAACGCGAGTAATACACGTTCAAAAATAAAAGTACGCGTTCAATATTTTTAAAAAAGCTATCCAGTTGATGCCAAAGTTGATCTTCTACCCCCGAGGATGAGGTGGGGTAACTTTCAAATCTCAAATGGGAACCTTCATTTTTTATTGCAGATTCTCCAGTAAAAATTACATTAGTTTGTACAAACTTCCAAACTCTTGTCCTCCTTCGTGGCAGTTTATGGTCTTTCAGATCTCGATCGATCTTTGACAGAACCCGTGTCTTGATACCAAGTCACTGTTTTATAAACAGTTGATTTGGCGATGGGTGGACGATCTGGATGGTATCATTAAATAAGTTAACAATTTCTTCGTATGATCTTGTTTTATCGTAACACCCTCGCAATATGAGAATATCTTTTTCTTTCTCCGCCAAAGACATTATTTAACTGACAGTAGTAGGGCAGGATTGGCCGCGTGGAAACGCTTCGGCTTTTCACTTGGACGACCCGGGTTCGAGTCTCGGGTCCCACCCCTTGAAAATATTTAGGCTTTCCACTCTGAGGACCCGGGTTCGAATCTCGGGTCCCACCCCTTGAAAATATTTATCGTGGGGTCCGGGCCCAGCCTGTCAATCCCCGTCCTCCACAATCCGGCTGACCCAGTACCCGGGTTCGAGTCTCGGGTCCCACCCCTTGAAAATATTTATCATGGGACCCGGGTTCGATCTCGGGTCCCACCCCTTGAAAATATTTATCATGGGGGCGGGTTCGAATCCCGGGTCCCACCCCTTGAAAATATTTATCATGGGGTTGGGTTCGAATCTCGGGTCCCACCCCTTGAAAATATTTATCATGGGGTCGGGTTCGAATCTCGGGTCCCACTCCTTGAAAATATTTATCATGGGGTCCAGGTTCGAATCTTGGGTCCCACCCCTTGAAAATATTTATCATGGGGTCCGGGCCCAGCCCGTCGATCCCCTATCTCCACAATCCGACTGACCCTTCCGCAGGGGTGGGCAGCCTTTGGATCCGTCGATCGCCGTCCTCCACATCCGGCTAACCCCCGCAGTGTCAGCACCCTCTATAATACAAAGCCTACCAACCTATGACGTCACGAGTAGAACGTCATCATTAAATGAATGTTAAAAAAGTTTTAAAATTCAAATGTGGTAGGCCAACTTCACAGTAGTCCCTCTTTAATCTTAGAACTCAGGCCAAATAACAATCCCTATCTCCTTTAAAAGATTTTCTAGTTTGTAATATTTTCCATACAAGACAAAATGTTATCAATATAGGCAACCAGAATTTATATAAGTGGATTGTTACATGAAATCTTATGTAAGTCAAAACATATGTATATCAGGTGATGTTTTATATATTACTAAAATAGTACTCTATACCAGTGGCAGCTCGCCCATAAGGACTGCAGGGCTGATCACCCAAAATGAAAACATTTTTAAATTATTATAGCTATTACATTACTATACAATTATTATACAAAAACATATTTTTCTGTTCATTGTATATTTATTTTTGAATTGTAGGTACTAGGTACCTCGATAGGTGCTCTGTATGTGTGTATTGTATGAGTCATGAGATTGCGAACTGATCAGGGCTGTAGTCAGTGCAGACCGAGTCACACCGCATAGTCAGTGTATTGAGCAGGTGGCAGTAACCCATGATATACGTTTTTGTGATATATATATCGTGGGCTGCAAACATTGCAGTCCGCATTATGTATTTTAGCTATGTATTTTATTATAATTTTTTTCAGCCCTCCCACAAAAATCATCCACGAGCCGCCATTGCTTTATACTGTGTCACAAAGACAACTGCAACAGAAATTTTAACATTAAAAATAAACATTAAATCACAAACATTAAAAATATTTATTTGTTAAAGGATAAACACATAATTTGTGTAGTAAAGCAATTGCTTATCATTTTGGGGATCTGAATTCAATTCTGAAAATACAGTCTTTCAAAAGAGGTCTGAGTTGGGCCTCTTCTGAAACTAAAATTAATCTAATAAGCCCAAAAACACATGTATATATGATGAAATTAAAAAAAAAAAATAAAATACTTGTGTCTATGAATTATAACTTTATCTACTATGATCAGTATATTTTTTTGTTTTAATCAGGAAATCTTTACATAAGTATGGATCTATGTATGTCAGAGATTTCTTGTATATAATTTGTAAAACTTGAAATTTTAGGATGTAGAGTGATAAAATTTATAATTTTTGATTATTACGAATCCTTTTAATACACCATTTAAAAAAATTTTCAATACGGAATCATTTGGGATAAAAGGAATCTCTATTAGAAGCTCTTTTGAAAAAATACTGAAAGTAATTTAGAATATTTTTAATAAAACTGGCAATTATCTCATTTTATCTCCAATTTATTCTCCTTATATTTTCAATATATCTTGCTTTTTTTCATTTTAATAAAAACTTTAAATCATTTTAAAATGATCAAAATTTAATCTGGTGTCAAATAAAACAATAAATACACATTTATTTTTACGATATTCCTGCAACTGAAATATATATTTACATAACATATAACAAAAAACTCACTTCTTTTGGTTAAAAGTTCAATAGTATCTCAAATTAGTGTAATCACTATTAAGGCAGGTAGGAAGACAATAAAGTTGAACTCACTTAACAGAAATAATCTTCTGACAAAAATAATTTGATGAACATATGTTGAGATTTCACACTTGAGGTCCAATAGAGCATTCCCTGAAATTTCAAATTTTTTAATTGTGAGATATATTTTAAATAAATATACAAAGACAAAGTAATTTTGATTTTTTAAGAAACATGTTTAAATTAAATTAAATAAATCATACACACTATATACATATAAACACCTAATCAAACTCCTGGAAATAAATCTTTTATTCAAAAAAAGCAATTTTGATTTTTAACTAATGATTAGCTTTGGTTTACATATCAGAATTCTAAATTAGAAAGATATTTTTAATTCATATTCTAACAAATTCAATTTGAATTTATCATAAGCAATGCTCTGTAATATTTACAAAAAACAAATAAATAAAATATATAAAATACAATCATTCTACAGTTGTGGAAAAAATTATTGCATCATTGTTCCATGAGTAATATATTCAACTATTCAGCCTTCGTATGTGGAAATATTGTAATACTAGTGATATTCAACAATAGCAAGCAATGTAAATGACAAAAATATTTAATGCATTACTTAATATATCACTACTAAAATACATTAATGAATTACAGTTATGAGTCAAATAGCATATTGTTCCAAGCAATATTGTAAAAATTTGAAAAATAGATCCAAACAAGCTAATAGATGGCTGACTGGATTTGCATTTGATCTGGATGACTGCAGAAATCAGAAAAACAAAGAAATATATCCCTAATATTTACCTAGTTTTTCCTAGTTTACAGTTCTGATGCAATAATTTGTATTTCTAAATTCTGACATCAATGGAGAATATCACAACTATTTCAGATCTGCAGATGACATAGTACTGTTCACCCAAAACATCAAATGAACTGCAGGAAATGCTAAGTGACCTCAAAATAGAAAGCAAAAAAAGTAAGACTGCAAACGAACTATGAGAAGATAAAGGTAATGTTTATCACAGAAGTAAAACAGTAACCAGTGATGAGAGTCAAACAATTTAAAAAGTGAAAGAATACAGATAGGCCTCGATTAGCGCGACTTCGAATAGTGCGAACTCGATTAGCACGACTTAAAAAATTGATATCGTTATTCGGTTAGTGCGAGAAAAGATTCGATTAGTGCGAGTTGTAAACAGATCAGTCTTACTAACAAAGCTCCTTTTATGATGTCAATTAACAAATTACCGTTAATTTTCGGTTAGTAAAACCGGACGAGGAGCAGTCCAAGAACGGTCACACGATTTTG
>AYEL01087747.1:0-56790 GCA_000484575.1 Olivierus martensii
TGTAAATTATACTGACCAAAAAACAAAATTATACTGACCAAATGTAATTTGATACTGACATTTAATTATTTATACTGATCAAAATATCCATATATACTGACCATTTATTTCACAAAATACTGACCAAAAATGTTAAAAAATACTGACCAAATAAATAAAAATGTTAAAATTTTATCATCAAAAGCATAAAAATCGATCTTATTTGTTTAATTGTTATCATAATAAACATTTATAATGGCAAATTTTTACTTTTGAAATATATATTTATGAATTTTGGCCAAAAAATCAAGCTCTAGAAACCGTAGTGCATGTGCTATTTTTTAATGCCACAGTTCAGGAAATTATTAGACAAACCTTGTATATTTGATTAATATAATAGCGTAACATTATTGTCAGAAAACAACTTAGAACCTTTCAGATTACTGTATATAATAGATCATCTATTTATTTTACTGCTAAAAATCACCGTTCAATCTATAAGATATCCTATTCCTAGATCATATACAATTTTATATTTTAAATATATTTTGCATCTTCTACTTTTACATTGAGGAAGCTACATTGAGGAGGCTACAGTGAATCAGTTGTTTTTCTTGAGATAGTCGATTGGAAGAGATTTTATATATTATATAATACTGAATTATATATTTTACATTATTCACAGGTTAGTCATTAACGTCTTCGATGGATGGCGCCACAATCGCTAGCATCATTTTTTTTTTGTTGTATTATTTTCAATTGACTCAGCCGTTCTTTACATTTTTTTGCATCGAAATATTTAGTTCATATCTAAACATATATAAAGAGATTTTTATATAGTTCATTAGACCAATTAAACATAAAGAAAATCATAATGAAACATATTTAATGATAAATATTCATGTTTTACTTATTAGAAAAGAGATGGCGCTAGTTTCATTGAATGGTGCAATTGTTTACTTCCTAAGTTTGGAAAGAAATTCTTAAAACAAGAGTTATCTAAATGCCTTGTTAATATTTTATAATATCAGTCTATATGGTTAATTAGTAAACAAAATAATTAAAATAATTTCTTCTGATGATATAAAAAAATTAAGTTTTCATTTTTACAATACAGTTTTAATTAATACAGAAAGACATGCTGATCACGATAGAAACTCTGAGATAAAGTATAAAATCCTGTTATATTTAAACTGAACATAATTAATTTATAATTAAAAATATAATTTTAATTAATTTCTGTAATATTATCAGTAATATCTAAAATTATAAAATGAAATTCCAATTTTTAATGATAAACTGATAACTTAGATAATATATAAATTAATAATTTTTAATAACAACATTTTTGAGATTAAATTAAAATTATATAAAAATAAATTAATATCTAAACTGATCGACTGAATTATGTCTTTTATGTTGAAAGAAAAGATAATTTATCACTTTTTTAAAAAAAATTAGTTAAAATTCTGTAGTTACAATATTACAGAAGTAAAGAATGTTCCAAAATACGTGATTATTATTATTATGTGGTATTAATTAATATCACTTTTACTGTAGTTTCTAGTAATATAATATATTCATACACATTATGTAGAGAATACAGTAAAGGAGCATGCTAATCAAAGTGAACTGGAATGTTCTTTGAACCATATAATGGTAGGAAGAATGGTTCACATGACGTTTCCTGTTGAAAATTTAGATGATGATGATAACAATTTCGCCTCAAAACATAACACTTCATCATAGTTAACATTTTGAAACATTTAAAAAATATTCTAAGCTTCAGAATCCAAATTTTTCAAGTATTTGAAGCTTTTTAGAAGCTTACAGATGAAAATTACTTGATTATATTCCATCGTAATTTTTTTAAACATACAAAAAACACATTTATTAAATATACTTTCTGAAGGAAAGTATACAAGTTCTTAAATAAAAAAACAGCATAGAACTTGTCTACTTCACACAGAGAGAAGTTCTATATTTGTTCTTGTCTACTTTGAGATGAAATTTTTCCATCCCAAGAAATTTTTGAAATTTTTTTCATTTGTTAAAGATTTTTTCTACTTTTATTTGGAAAGTAGACAAAATATTCAATTAAATGGTGAATTGAATAAATATCAAATATACATTTTACTGTATTTCAGAAGAAAAGTGAAATATAAAGTCACCATTTTTCTGGCTAAATATATCATCTCATTTGTAACTTTTGAACTAACAAGTAAGTAGAAAATTTTTAAGAAGTATCATAAACATATTTTCTGTTAAAGATGATATTTACCCTACAAATTACAGTCATATAGCTGTGAAAATTTAAAAATGGAAGAATCTGATCTGTATTATTAAGAGAGTTTCTCAAAAATGAGAAATTCTATTAATAATACAGATCGAACCAATTAACAAGTTTTTATGAAATTTTGGCAGGACAGTCAAATCGGAAGGATTAACGTTGTATGGATAATCTTGTAATTTCAGGCATTTATTGTCCATCCAACTAGACTGGCGGGCATATTCCAATTTAAACTCTAATTAGACGTGATAAATAGCAAGATGTGGTAAAATACTTTTAACGCTAACCATTTCAAACAATTATCAGCTAACAGCAGGAGTGTATTTTTCACAACTAGAGATGCCCTACAGGGTTTAAATAAACACAGTTCCGAACTTTACAAAACTTGCATTATTTTTAAACTTTAATTTTTCAAATTTATCGATTAAAAAAAATAATGTTTATCGCATTAACAAATAATTTTTAAATAAAAAATTATAAATTTCATATTTGTAAGTTCTCAATGAGACACAATTACAATAATACAAGAATATAGTAACATGAAGGCAATCGTAGTATTTTATAAGAAGGTAATTTTCTTTCATTAATATTGCATAAAGCATCATTTTATGCCATAATGTTCGCCATAAGATTTGAATCGCTTATTAATTTAATGTAAGCAATTCAGTCAAAACAACTAATAAAATATGTTTACACACACATAATAAAATGAAAAATTTTATCTTACTGATTATTTGATATATAATTAATTTATTTCAGGATTTGTGTTATTAATTAAAAATAAATGAGGTCATCGTCATTCTAATCCAGTTTAAGAGAATATCCTCTATTCCGAAGATGTTATTCATTAAATAAAACTTTTTAAATCATAATTTATTTATTTTATTGCGTGATAATTATATATCTTAAGAAAATTTCATGCTTTTTATTATTACTTTGTTCTCATTATAATATTTACATTTTTTTTCTTTCTCTGGTTTTTATTATCATATTTTGTATTTAAAAAGTCTTTATACATAAAATATATATGCATATTTATTATGATTTAATACTTTTTAATACAAATAAAGAAATCGTACAAAAAATGAAAATATCGATATTTTTTCTTTTAAGCAGCTACTGCAGAAAGTTTCTGGGTATATGGATATATGCATTAATAGTTTTTTAAAAATAAAAAATCGTACAAAAAATGAAAATATTGATATTTTTTTTTTTAAGCAGCTACTGCAGAAAGTTTCTGGGTATATGGATATATGCATTAATAGTTTTTTTGCTTTTATTCATTTTTTTTTGGACAACAGTTTGAATTTATTATTTTTGTTTGTTAGTCTCAAAAATGGCGTTTTGTTAATTCTTGCGCGCCCTTTGCAAAGACTAGCACAATTAGAAAAACTATATTTTTGATTAAATTAATAAGCGATTCAAACTTTTATAGAACGACATTATGCATAAAATTATAGGAAAATTGCATTCTTATAAAATACTGCGATTGTCTTCATATCAGCTTGTTGGTACATTTTGGTACCATAAGGTATAATGAATATACAGTAATTTTGTTTTATTGAAAACCTATAAATATTAGGTTTATAATATTCTATTTAAAAATTACTTTTTAATGTGATAAAAATTATTGTTTTGCATTGATAAGTTTGAAAGATTTGAAATTTAAAAATAATGTAAATTTTGTAAAGTTTCCGGAACTGAGATTATTTAAAATGAAAATGTTTATTTGAAATATGGAGTGTACCTTTCACGTTCCGGCAGGTCACCCCCAACTGTGAAAGATACATTCCATTGTTAGCTGATAATGTTTTTAAAAGGGTTATCATTAAGAATATTTACCACATCTTACTATTTATTACCCCTAAATACAATTTAAATGGAAAATGCCCAGTAGTCATCTTTAGTTGGACAGTTGAGAGCAAAGCTGCCTATAAGTTAAGCGTTTCAACCTCTATGAGGATCAACGTAGCACATCTATCGTAGCGCTCCTAGCGGTTGGTGGCTATACTACCGGTTTGGTTTAATTTTAGTTGTGGAATTTATTTTAAATTATCTAAGTTTTATATTTTATTTTTGAGAGATTTAATTATCATAATTTTATATATAAATTGATACAGAACACTATAGTCATTTAACAACAGGAATTCTGTCTCTTACAAACTGTAAGTAAAAGATTTTGTTTTTCTTTAGTTAAGCCTAAATTTAAGCCCATGCTTATTATACATTATAGTCAGTTCTATTTATTTTTTATTTATATTACAGTAAATTTCAGCTAAGATATATTGTTCCGGTATCATTCTTAACTGTAATTTAATTTCTCTCAATAAACTTTAATTTATATAATCATTGAATTTATTAATTAAACACTTTTGACACATTGTAATATACACTGACGGAAAAAAAAATCCCAACACCAAGAAAGACTTGTGTTAGATAAATTAAGCCTAAATTTAAGCCCATGCTTATTATATATAGTCAGTTCTATTTATTTTTTATTTATATTATAATAAATTTCATCTAAGATATATTGTTCTGGTATCATTCTTAACTGTAATTTAATTTCTCTCAAGAAGATGTTTTTCATTAAATAAAACTTTTTAAATCATAATTTATTTATTTTATTGTGTGATAATTATATATCTTAAGAAAATTTCATGCTTTTTATTATTACTTTGTTCTCATTATGAAACCAATTATTCGTGCTAATCGAGGCCTACCTGTACAAGTAAAAATAATACAAGAAAAATAGATGAGAGAAACTCAATATTAAGATACAATTGGAATGGCATGTATGTGCTGATTCACCAATACAGTAACTTCCTAAATGACAATAGGATACCAATATGCCTTAAAAAAGAAACTTTTCAATATATGCATGCTACCAGTTATGATGTATGGCCGTGAAACATGGACCCTTACAAAGAAAATGGAACAGAAACTAGTAACAATTGAAGAAACATGGAAAGATACAATGTTAAGATTCACCAAAAGAGACCACAAGACAGACACCTGAATAAAAGAACTAATTACAGTAGAAGACATAACTGTAGCAGTAAGTGGCATTGTACACCAATAACCAATGGGCAAAGAAAATTATAGAATGGAAATCAAAGCTAGGGAAATGAAATCCTGGCAGATAATACAAACAATGGAGAGATAATATAAGTGAGTGAGTCCAGTGGATGCAGATTACACAAGATAACTACTTTTGAAAACAAAAGGAGGAAGCTATATATTCGGTAGTGGATGAAATAGAAAATGCTAATGATTATGATAATGATAATAATGCCATATGATAAATGATGAAATTAGAATAAAAATATTTCTATCTCTGCTTTATGGCTTTATCCACTTCAATCAATATATTTTTCTTATAAGTCAGGAAATAAGTATGGATTTATGTATGACAATCTATGAGAGACATTCAATAAGTAATGCAACACATTTTTTCTCTGTTAATTTTGTTTGAAGAAATAATATATTTCATGTGCAGCATCTTTGAATCTTTCTGCACAACCTCATGTCATTTCATCATTTATCACTAGATGGTAGTAATACAATTAGCTTCCAAAAATGAAATCTATGAATGATATATGTTCAAACAAAAAGCAATCATTAAATTTCTTTTGGCAGAAAATGAATGTGGAATGTGTCAAAAACATTAATAGATGCTTAAAGAATGTGAATAGAAAATTGGCACTGAATAAAAGCACTTTCAGTCATTGGGTAAAATGTTTTTCATCATTGGAAGAAGATTGAATCAGTCTGTCTGATCAACCAAACTCTGGGCAATCACACATTGTAGTGACATCTGCAAAACTGCAATTTGTCAATACTCCTATTTGGGATAATTGGCAAATCACAACAAAACAACTTGCTGCTTAACTTGACATCTCTATAGGTTGTGCCAACACAATCCATCAGTTACGATATTCAAAGCTTTATGACAGGTGGGTCCCTCGAAGCCTAACTGATAACAATAAAGAACAAAGAAACACCATCTGTTCAGAGTTCTTGCTCATTACAAGGCTGAAGATGATGACTTGTTGTCAAAAATTGTCATAAGAGGTGAAACATGGATTTATTTTGAGCATGAGACAAAACAATAATCTATGGAGTGACATCACAAAATTTCTCCTCAAATGAAAAAGTTCAAGATGTAATTTCAATTGGTAAGATCATGGCCTTGGTCTTCTGGAATTCTGAAGAAGTGATTTTGATTGCCTCATGATGAAACATTAAACTCTAAGGCATATGTCAACTCTCTTAAAAAGTTGAAGAAGCAATTCCAGTGCATTCACCCACAAAGATGTGACCAAAATTCTCCTCCATGACAATATGAGGCCATACACAAGTCTGCATATCCAAGAAGAACTCATAAAACTTCAATGGATTGTCCTTCCTCATTCTCCCTACAGTCCAGATTTTGCACCTTCTGACTACTATCTCTTTAGTCCTTTAAAAAATGCAATCTGCAGGAAGAGATTTGTCAGTAATGAAGAAGTCATCATTGCAGGAGGAGGATGGCTGAGAGATCAACCTGTAAAATGGTATCATAAGAGCGTACAGGTTCTGACATTTAGATAGCACAAAGCCATTCATTTGCATAAAGATTATGTAGAAAAATAGGACTGTGTAGCCAAAAGAATTGGGAAATCATGTGGTACATTCCAAATTTTAATAAAACAAATCCTGAACAAAAAAATGTATTGCATTATTTATAGAATGCTCTACATATGTAAGTCTGTAAATTATGTTAAATCTTGTGTATTATAATAATAAATATTGTAAAAATTATATACATTACAATAATATACTTTAAATATATTGTTACATCATTAGGCCTATACACCATATATTAATGATGTGCAATGTTGATAACATGTGATATATTATAATTTAGATCTTTAATGAATTGAAATGTTAATGTATGATGTGTAAACCTAATATTATGATAATCTGTTAAAATATGGGGCTTTAATTAATAATCAAAATGTTGATATATAATATATAGGCCTAATGATGTTTAATGGTCCTCTTGCTGCACACAGGTACCTAATGATGAGTCGTCGTTTATGTTGTTATTTCTGTCATTCTCCTTATTCCTTTGCCGTTCTGCATGCATCGAGGTGCACATGGTGGCAGAGGTGTGAGAGCATTGGCAAGGGGATTGTTGTGAGGGACTGTCATTTTCCTACACTAAACATTCAGCAGCACTTCATTTCCTTTATTAATACTTTTATGTATAATTTGTTCAATATCTTAAATAAATTTGCATTTACTCATTTATGCATTTGATGCCATTTCAGATGAAACAATACATTCACAGTATATTATTGTAATGTATATAATTTTTACAATATTTATAATTATAATACACAAGATTTAACATAATTAATTCATATGATAGGTTATTAGAATGATTATATTTTGTTTTTTTGTTTTTCCTTAAATAATCCAAAAAATTGCTTATGATAAATTCAAATTGAATTTCTTAGAATGTGAATTAAAAAGTCTGTCTGATTTTTGAATTCTTATATGTAAACTGAAGTTGACCTTCAGTTAAAGTCAAAATTTTTTTTTTGAATAAAGATTTATTTCCTGGAGTTTGGCCAAGTGTTTATGTTTTCTGAGATCCAAGATTGTACTATATTTAGTTCATACATATTATATATCAAATTTTCAAGCTTAGCTGGATGGTCACATGGTAAAGCATTTACTTACTACCTTGGAGGATCCAGGTTCAATTCTAGGTCTCACAATTCCAGATTTCAGTATTGAAAAGCACCATATTGTAAAGCAGCATATGCCTATATAAATCTTTATTAGCTGCCTCACAAATGGAAGTTTTCACAGCAATCAGTTTCTTTTATAGAGATTTTCTTTGAGAAAACTTTTTTATATATAGGCTGTTTATAATAACTAATGCTAATTATACAGATCAAACACCGATTTTCCAAATATTGATTTATCCGGTACTTCCTTTAATCTGGACAAAATTATCAAAATATAAAATCCCACTACCTTATGAGTAATTGATATGACTGTGGAGCAAACTCAATCTCTAAAGAAAACATCAAATAATTTTGTCTTAATTGGTTATAAACTTACAAAATATATGAAATATGATATTAAATATCGATGACATATTTTAAATGCAATTGATATCTAAAAACTTTATAAATGTCCTAAATTGTTTCTTTATTGCATTTAACATACTTTTCAGTCAAAAGAGAATCAAACTAAAAATCAAATTTTACAATAATATATACTCCAGAATATACAGTATAATAATCCCCTATTCTTACCATATTTGCTTCTACTAGGAGAATAAACGCAGCTCAACGGCAGGAAACATTAAATCTTAAAAAAGAAATTACACTATAAATATTGTAAAAACTTACATCATGTAAGTTTTTGAATTCTTTCTATAACTGAAGTGGACTAATAAAGCCAAAAGTGTTTTTACAGTGCTATTTATAGTGTAATTCTTTTATATTTTTTTTTTTAAGATTTAATGCTTCCTGCTGTTGAGCTGGGTTTATTCTCCTAACCAATTTCGGCAATAGTATTTTGAACTTTATATATTTGCTTCTATTGTAGCATTAAATAGAAATAATTGCATATTTAATACTAAATTACATTACACAAATTCCTTTTAAAATGTAGAATTTTATAAATGACCTACAGTAGATAATTATTATATTTAGTCATGATATATTTGCTCTTATATAATTTTCCTATCAAGATATGGAAATTTAAGAAAAACAGTCACGTAATTTTCTAGTTTTGATTTTTTTATTATAATATATATCCACTAACAGTTGTCAGAAAATTTTTTTTTTAAATTCTATTATTTTAAGTCTACAAAGAAACATTATTCAAATAATGATTTTAAAAACAGAAAAGTAAAAAAAAATCATCAAATTCAAAGAAAATTTTTTTGACAACAAATGGAACAGATATACCAATGATGTCAATCTCTTTTTTTACTATGCGAGCTACTTTTCTATACTAAGTTATTCGGCAATCTACTCTCTCATAAAGATCATGTTCATGTTCCCTCAACCTGATATCTGATTATGTACAACTATGCATTTAAATGCACTCACTCACTTCAGAGGACCCATTCTCCCAGCCCTAAAAATTTTATTTGTGTATTTAAAAATTTATTTATCACTTTTAATTATTTTAATTCAACAAATAAAACAAATACAGTCAATTCCGCTTAATTGGGACACATTGGGACTAATCCATTTTGGTCCAATTAAGTGGCTGTCCCAATTAAACGAACTAATAATAAATTCTAACATAAAATATGTAATACATAGATAAATAAATAAGTAGATAAAAATTATAATAATTAGGTACCTATTTTAATGCTTTATTAAATCAAAATACAGAAAATAAGCTGCTGATATTCACACCTCGCCCACTAACTATAGAAAACCATTGATCTAATGCTTCTTTGACTTCTGGATCCTTTCCATCATGCTTTCTTTTGGATGTTCCTGGAATTTCTTTCTGTAATGACCACTCCTCACACAGTTGATTTTCTTGTTGTAGGAGATGCGTTCTAATGACCACTCCTCATGCAGTTGATTTTCTTGTTGTAGGAGAAGGGCTATGGTAGATTTTGGTACACTAGTTATATCAGGAAAATTGTGATGGCTTGTATTAAATGGTTGGCTTTTAATTTTATCTAGCAAAGCAATTTTATTTGAAAGTGTAAAATCATTTCTTTGCATCTTGGCAGATTTAAAAATTTTAAATAAAATCAACACTGTAAATGGATATCGCTAAGGTACATATAGCAGCCATTCTTAACCTGTGGCCCGGTAAGCTTTTACATGCGGCCCAGAATGCACAGTCATGAAATTAATGAAAGCTTGAAATTCGTCTCTTACATGCAAAAATAATAAAAATTCTGATATAAAAAATTTTTTTTTAAATCTGGAAAAATTAGAATTTTCCTAATTTGTTAGGTCCTTCCTGATGCACTCATAAAATTTTACAGGTCATAGGTCAGTTTGGAAAACACTGACATATGGCATTCATGAATTGAGAAGTCAAGAGTATTTTATAGGTGATTTTTTAGAAATCAGATTTTTTTCACATGATACCAACCAGTTGCTGACTGCTGATATAGTATGTTCGGCCTACTTAATGTAGCAAACAAATGTATGTGGCCTGGGGAAAAAAAAAACGTTGAGAACCACTGGTATATAGTAATGGTAAACTCTTAAGCAGACACATACTTGCCAGATGCACGACGATAGATAACTAATTTGCACCATGCTACTATTGCCAAATATTATTAATGTATGTAGTGTTGACATACTATCGAAAAATCTCTAAAATATGTCAAAAATTACTAAATTCCTTTTCTGCTACTGTCCCAATTAAGCATTTAAATTATGTATTAATTTGGTTTCTGTTCTTTGAGATTTGGCCCAAAAAAGCAACAGGCGCTAAAATTCAATTAACCGGTGGCTTAGTTTGGTGTTCTGTTCTTTGAGATTTGACCCAATTAACTGGAATCTACTATATATATAGAATTCTTGAGATTTGGCCCAATTAAGCAGAATCCACTATATATATATTGTTCGCAATTATGCGTTGCCCCAGTTAAGCGGAATCCACTGTATTAATAATAATCTCTGGTAACATTTTCAGTTTTCTATGGCCCTGCTCAGCCAGTTCTCTTGGTGGTCCAATTAAGCAGAATCGACTGTTTTGTGTTAACTTGGACAATATTAAATGAGGACCTACTGTATTGCAATGTAAACAGCAGTTGCCCCAATTAACTGGTGGCCCAATTAAGTGGAATCGATCATATATTGAAATAAAATATTTATTTCTCTATTTTAGAAAACCAAAGTTAGAAAAAACAACACACTGATTACAGACTCATAAGTTACAGGAAATGCTGGTTGATTAAAAAAAAGTTAATATGAAATTTGGCATTGTTTGGAGCTCGCAATATTTTCATCATCAGGTTGATACGATGAAGTGGCCAATTGCAAAAAATCATCCAAATGATCATTTGTAATTTGGTTTCTTGATTTTTTTTTTAATGTTCATATTTGAAAAAGCGGATTCTGACAAGTATGTCAATTCAAAACAGGACAGAATTTTTTGCACAATACCACTTAATATTGGAAACTTTTTACTTAAAGAGATTCTTCCAAATGATAAGAAAATTAGTGATTTCACAATTTTAACGAAAAATAAATAAACAATAGCAATTCACTTAAAGAGAATTAGAAAATAATACAAAATAATGATAAATAAATTATTATATTTTCAGTTTTAATTAAATTTGTTAAGGAGGAATCAACTTGGGAGGAATAAAAGAGATCAGCCAAAAATTGCTCCACAATCAACACGTTGAATACCCCTGAGATATGCAATAATCAACACTAATCCACTGAATGCTGGAATCATTGTCCAGACTCACAATTCGCCAATTTATTATATTTTATTTATTTTTGTAAACAGTGATGCAGTTTCTACAATTAAAAGTTATAAAAAATAACTATTATATAAAGAATAACAATTTTTTCTACATATAATTTGCATTATATGGTAAATGTGTCCAGGAATATTCAATAATATATTTTCTTTATATTGTAATTTGCTTAAAAAAGAAATTGTTTATATAAATATAAAATGTATAGCATATTTTAATGCATAACTGTAAAGTAGTATTTTAAAATATTGTATGTGATAAATTAAAATTGTTAAATACAAAATGAATCGTAAATTTATACAACTACTTAATTGTGTTAGAAATGTAAACAAACTGGAGGACCTTCGGTAGAGAATATCATCTTATAAATTACTTTATATCGCTTCCACTTTTTACTATTTTTTTTTCTTATATCTGAGTTAACAAGATATATTTTATAAAAATCTTATTACAAATTTACATAATCTTCCTTTTTCATACTACTAGATATCAAAAATAGAACAAAAAAAAAGAAATTAAGGGATATATAAAATATATAAATAAATATATGCAAAAAATCATTCTTTTCTTAAGCATATGCACGTCTAGTCAATCCGGTGATATGATAATTTTATTACAATGAGCATTACACTTCAAACAGTGTCAATCGAATTTTATTAACTCTAAATTTATAGTGATCTGTCGTGCTTTAAAGACATCATAGTGATATAATTAGTGATTTAGAATGTATTGATGAATTATTATTATGTGACTTCTGTTGGTTCAACAAAATGGTTAATCAGGCAACACTTTGGAACAAAGTGTACTGAAAATAGGGGTTCGATTTGTAGAATTTTTTCATTTATGTTATTGGATTGTATTTCATTATATTTCAATAAAAATCAGCTGACATTTTTTAGCATCAAGAATGCACTATAATTTTTTAATGAAAATTAACGGTAATTTAGATCTTGATTTGAGAGCATTTCTCAGAAATACTTTATTCTCATAAACCAGGATCAAATTTCACATAGCTTCAAAAATGTTGGAAAAAGATAACAAAAATTTGATATATAGTCAGGGCTGCCATCCACTCATTTTAAAATATAATCAAAGATTTGAATACAATAACTCAACTCAACTATAGGGAAAACAAAACTTCGAACGGTCTCTTGGGAACCATGTGACGTAGATGTATTCTAATGGAATTTTTACTGTGATAATATTAAATTTTTTAGAAAATAAAACAGTTATTCAATAAAAATAATAACTGTTTTATTTTCTAAAAATATCAACAATAAAAAGAAAATATTTTTATATAAATTTATTACTATTCGTTCACTTGATATTTTCTGAAATTACATTATCCCAACAATAATGACATACAATGAATCAATCTCGCTTCGAAGTAAAGTAAAATTTTACTTTACCTGATGCGATTGAGCATGTCACGCCACTGACTCCAACCTGCATTTATATAAGTGCATCAGATAGATGGCACAGCATCAGGCAGTGCAGTGTTACATATCTGATGCACTTATACAAACACAGGTTGGAGTCGGCAGCATGATGCACTCAATCGCATTGAGTAAAGTAAAATTTTACTTTTTAAATTGATATATTGGTATTTGTATTATAAAAGTTATTTTATATGTGTATATTTAAAGTTTCAATAAAATATTTATTTTGGCAAATGGCATTAATTATCGATAGCTAAAAATCAACGATCACGTAATTCATCGGTTTCAAATTTTTATCAAATTTTAAGTGGGGATAGATTTATACACGAGTTTTGCATTTTTACTAATTTTCAAACTCTGAAGTCGGGGAGGTCAGCTTATACAAGGATTGGCTTATATTCGAGTATATACGGTAAGTCCCTATGAGTACATTGTATTGCCCATTGAAGACTTTCATTAAAAATAATATATTTTTGATGTTTATCTTTAATTTGAAGTTATGAACTTAATAAAATTAATTATATCCAATTATTCAATTAAGCTCAAAAATATTATAACAGATGTAATGTATTCTAATAAACCGTACCAGTATGCGTTCCGGTCATGAAAAAAGTACCAGAATGATGTTCTGGCACATTCTGGCCCCACTATACCACTGGGGATTTCATCCGAGATTTTCTTCACAGGCCAACCATCGGGCCCAACATGTTACATAACATCTCCGATAGTTCGCAACCTGCCTCCAATGCGTACTGTCTATCACCCAAAGCTAGAGTACCGCATTCAGCCGCCATTTTATATCCTCCTGCAGATCAATAATTGCAGGTAACTTTATGGAAAGTAGACCATAATACAGTGATACCTCAGTTCACGAATACAATCCGTTCCTTGACCCTGTTCGTGATCCGAAAAGTTCGTAATCTGAACCAATTTTTCCCATTGCAATCAATGTAAATCCAAATAATACGTTTTTTCCTAGAAAAAATTTTTAACATGTTATGGTTTTGTGTGTGGAAATGATACAGAAAGGAAATAAATATAACAGTAATATTAGAAGAAAGCATGTTTAACACCAGCTTCACTAACACTTTTAACTTTTTGGAAGCCATAATAAGGGATAAATTTAATTAAGTAAAGAAAAGACTAAAATATCAACACTTGTTGGAACTTTACTGTATCCATATGAGCTGGGCAAACTGGATTACTGCTGGGGGCGAGGCTGTGCGCAAGGTTTTGTGCACTGTGAGTCACGTGCACTCCATGCATTCCATGCATGTGTGTTCGTGAACCGAAGCATCGTTCGTAAAGCGAAGCAAAATTTGTTCACAAATGTGTTCGTAGACCGTGAGCTCGTGATCCGAGGTATCACTGTATTCTTTGTAATAAAATATAAAAAAAAAAGCATCGTTCGTAAAGCGAAGCAAAATTTGTTCGCAAATGGTGTTCGTGATTTGTTTGTGAACCGAGACGTTCGTGATCCGAGGTATCACTGTAGTAGGGAATTGTGAACCGAGACGTTCGTGAGATCCAAGGTATCACTGTATTATATTTCTTTTTTAATTTATAAATACAGCAGTTGCTTACCTGGCAAATGAAGAACATATTTGGAAAAGTTTTCCTAATATATGTATAATAATTCATCCTACCATTAATAATATTCAAATGAATCAAAGCACAAAAGTAGGAAAACAACACAAATTTTCCTAATATTTTGTAACCATCTAATATTTTATCTCTTAATTTCTTTTACCTTGCAACAAAGGATACAATTTATGACCCTTTTCTGTTTGATTAGAACAATTTACAGCACTATAACAAGACATGTTCTTAAAAAATAACCAGAAAGCCTATGAATGCAATGATAACTCCCTATCTAACAGGATATAAAATGGCTAATTTGATGGCATCTGGTGGAAAGAGGAATGCAGTACACTCTAAATCTATGGACTCTACCCAAAGCAGTTATGCCAAAATAAGCTATTTTATATATAACAGTATTTTGATAGATGAAGGTTTTGTGATTGTAAAGTGCAACTGTATAGTGTAGGCAGTGCGTGATATGTAATGTACTGAATTTTGAATTTATTGTATACATTTTTTAAATAAATGTTTAATGTTTTATATGACTTTTTTATTAAACCAAAGTGATGAACTTTTTTAAGTGGGGCCCGGACCACAGATTTGGTGAGTCCGAGCCCCACTTAAAAAAGAAAATTTCTCTCAGCGGCCCTGTATATAGTATTTGATTTGTGCTAACAATATCAATTTCAATTAAAAAATATTATTATTATATTATATTAAAAATTATAGTTTTAATATAATGCAGTGATGCCTCACAATTCGACACTAATCATCGCTGAAGTAATGTCGAATTGCGGGACAATATTTCCTATATAAGATTATGTAAAATAGATTAATTCGTTATCAGTCCCATCCCACTTCCCTAACAGGTGAGGTGAGAGAGATAACTATATTATTTTCTTTGTTATATGTTTTACTATTGTATAATACACTAAATTACAAAATACACTATTTTATACACAATTTATTAGCCCTTGTAGCCCTTGGATGTTGAAATGAAGTCTTCCAGCAGATACTCTAGCATTCATAATCTTCTCTCTCTGTGGCAAAATGTTACCACAGTTGTCCTAGGAATGCCATACTCGACAATTAAAAACTACCATTAGATTTATTAGTAAATACTTCACTTTATTGGCATTTTGCCAGGTTATAACAGGAAGTTTGTTACAGTTCACATTTAAACTTTTAACTGACATATTTACCAATATTTTTTGTCATCAAAAATACCAAATTCACTGTTAGTGTTATTTAAAATTGTATCTGTATTTTATATATATATAAACATCATATATATAAATATTGGAATGCAATTTATATAAACCTAAATAATATAATCTTGGAAATTTCCCAACTTTTCTAGTTTCATATTCACTTATGAAATATTGACAATTAAAAGGAAGTACTGTACTGTATATTTATATATTAACTAAAATCATGACTGTTTATTCTTTTATGATTAAAAGTTTTGAAATTAATTATTTTTTTTTGGCATTTTCAAGTTATTAAGCTTTATTTTAAATTGAATATAATAATTTTTATGTAAGAAATAGATTTATATAATTAAATTTGAAAATTTCTTTTGACCTTCAAAATGATATTTGGTAAAAAAATAAATTAGACAACATTTTGATTATCTGCTTAAATAAATTAACATAATATATCACAAATATTCAGTTAATGATCAATTTTTATATTTTTAGTATAAAATTTAATAGTTTTTTCTTAATTTACTATTAAATAATTTTTTTTTCCAATAAGAGTAAACTGATTATCAGACTGAATTATATTGTTCATTATTATATGACAGATGGTCATGTTTAAAGATAATCATTTATACATTTTCTTTTATGTAAAATTTATAAAACTTTCATTTACTGCATGCATCATTGTCTTTCATATTAGCATAAGCGGCATAAGCCTAGAGTACACAAACACAAAAAAAAAATAAAAATAATCATTTATTTAATAAATACTATTTATTTGCTTTAAATAATGACTGTTATAAAATATAACTAGAAAGAAATATTTATAGAAATGTGCATAATTCTCTAATGAATGAAAAATGTCTGCCAACGAACTAATTCCTCACCAAAAATCATCTTAATAATTCTCTTCATCTCCAAATTTCCGTGATAAATCCTTAGTTATATGTTATTCTGGAATGTTCCGAATGATGATATATCGATCAATATTCAAAATCATTTATATTATCTTCATCTTAAACTCAAAAAAAACCTTCGACGACAGAAAAGGTTCCACCCAGTCACGTGATCTTTCCAGTCTTAGCGTCACGTGATGTTGTGATTTCCCGAAATGCATCGGGAACGTTCCTTTTCTTTCGTAAAGAAGGAAGTCTAGACCTGTTTTCACCCTTTCTTTTGTTTTAAATTTAACGAAATGACGACGTTTTCGTTATTTTTACTCATCAGTTTAGTTGTATACTTATCCGAATTTATATAATCTCAAAATATGAATTTAGCTAAATGTTTACATATAAAAATAAGATTATGTAATTAATTTCTTCGATTTTATTCATAAATCGTTAAAATTACCATTTTTTTAAAATAATATTTAGAGGTATTTTAAATTAGATATATTGTTGAAATAAAATACTAGTAACAATTATAGAATGCTATATATAGCAAATAAGTTGTAGGCCTATACTATGTATATATGGATTTTTAGAAAATTATTGAAATAATTTTTAATAAATCAAAAAAGATATGATATGCAATTGAAACTATGATGTTAAATCTGAATTATTTTAAAGAAGTCTATTAACATTCAAATCAATTAAATATATAATATATCCATAGTTAGAAGATACCAGTTACCATTGATATTTAGTTTTAGAAAACATGAAGTTAATAATATAAATGTTATTTTTAAGAAAGTTTTTTTGAATAGATTTAAAATTTTATATAGGTTATGCTTAAAAATTTAGATAGTATCTTGTATCTTATGACAACTTACCAGTTTAAATTATAAAGATAAGTTAGCAAAGGAAAAAATTATCATCATTAATAAATTTAATTTATTAACTTATTTGATATGAAGTATTCATTGTGTTTGCATTAAGATTATAATGGACATCTAATATCTTATCAGATGTTCAGATTAACCAAATCATTATATAGTATTTTATAGAGAATTAAATCAATTATGATATAAAAATTACTAAGAGGAGAAATAAAAATATATTTGAAAGATTACATAATTATAATCATATCAAGCACAAAATTTTGTTTTCATTTATTTTATTTTAATTGATGTAATGTAGATTAAATTTTAATTGTAATGATATTAGAGTTTAATATGGCTAATATATTAAATTCCAATCAGTGATTTAATATTGCAGCTCTAACATTTTTGACAGAAAATCCTATTTCCTTAAATTTTAATAATTAATCATTTAAAAAAATTTTAATTCTTTGTCAATTTGCTAACTATTTATTCTATATTAATCTAATTTTTCAGAGCAATTAATGAGATCTAGATCTTGAAAAATTTTTTAGGAATAATCCAAATTTATTTATTAAATTTATTAATGATAATTATATGACAATAAAAAACATCTGTATTTAGAACTGATTAAAATTATTCAATAAATGTTTGGATTAAGATATTATGTATATACTGTATTTTCTTTGTGTATTTTAAATTGCTGAACTTTAATTTCATATCTAAATATTCTAATTATAAATTAGTATTAGATAGATTTGAGAATTATATTTGATGATGAATTATTGTTTATAATATATTTACTGGTATATTGAAATTAATAATTTTCCCACATTATGTAGAATTAATAATTATTTTTTATTGTTTAATTTTATTGTAATTTTATATAAATAATATATGACTTTTCATTGAGCATAAATAAACTACAGGCATTGTATTAAAAGTCAACCAATAGAGATCTTGAATTTGGATTTGATAAAGAATATGCATTCTACTTAGGTTAATTTTAAATACAGAAAAGAATTCATCTAGAAGTCTATTAAATATAAAATCTTAGGTGAAGTTTTTTCTTAATATATTATACAGATCTAATTTTGATTTAATCTTTTAAATGTCAAATCAGATTTACTTATAAGAAGAAAGTATTATTAAATTGTACAGATGAAAGCTGCATAATATAATAGAGAAATATTTCAATTCTATATTAATGAATATCATTCCATTTTTTTAATCTTTAAAATGTGATTATTAAGACTTCAAATAAATTTTTTGGAATTTACCTGTAATAAAATATTTATTGTTTTGTAAAACTTCAATTTTTCTGTCTTTCTAAGGTGAAAGTTGAATTTTATCCAATTGATTTTATTACTGAATAAATTTTAATGTATTCATATCCTAATTTGAATATAATATTACACAATAATTATTAGTTTGAAAAAATACAAAATACAACAAATTTTGCAGTATATTTGTTAAATTTATATATATTTTTCTATTAAAACAACTAGAATAATTAATATTTGTATCTTTTAACTGATATAGTATTCATAAATAAATTGATGAAAGGCAACAAAGAAAAACAATGTCTGAAATGCATATTTAATGTAAATAAAAAAATAATAAAATAAACTTCATATCATTCATTGCATTTGTATTGTCTGAAGATGATTGATATAGTTATTGGAAAAGTCTGTAAAGACTAAAATTAGACTGTATCAATAGTTGTTAGTGTGAAGTTTGATCAAGAATAATAATATATTTCTAATAAAAAAATATGAGAATAATTTAAAAAATATAATACATAGTAGAACATATATAAAAATTGTTAACCCAATAGTAGATTATAAATCTATAAAGTTTGAAAGTTTTTAATTTATACATTAGATTTGCATAAAATTTGCTTATTCAAAGATAAAATTTATTATGATAGTTGCAAATCCAAATCTTGTAAATAAAAAAAAATCTCTTAAATTCATAATGATATATTTTATTCATCCAAGATTTCACATTTTATTCTAATATGAAATTTGAATGAATATAGATTTGCAGGTTTTATCATTGAGATGATAAACTAAATTAGTATATCGAAAATCATCAATTATGAAAATTGGTGTTTGATTACACTTGATTTACAAAAGTTATTGGGAAATTAAAACGGTTAAGTGAAAATTTTGTAAATCAAAAACTCATTTCCAATTAATTTTAATGTAAAAATTTTTAATTTGTTCTTGGATACCAAAAAGTCACTGCTATTTTATCTATTGATGTTAAAGCATTTCAAAGCATCAATATAAGTATAATTATGGATACAAGTAGTCCTCAACTTATGTCAATTCAAATTTACAATGGTCAAAAATTATTATTAAAAATTCTCTAATTCAACTTTGTCACCTGCATATACATATATATATTAATCAATGGCATCTTGATCTTGAATATGCCGATCAATCGCCGGTGCATATTCAGCTATCGACCCCCAATAGACCCCTTGATCATCATCGATCCCCTTTAAAATTTCATTAATCCCCAGGGGGTCGATACCAACCCCGTTGGGAACCCCTGTTCTAAATTCTATTAAGCGAGTCTTCAAAAATTTAATATTCCTATAATGCGATAAAATTCTTATAAAAACCTTTATATTCTATTTATAAATTTTAAGCAATTTAATAATTTACCCAGCTGCCCAATCCTCCTTTTTTTAAAAAACGTGCACTGATATTTACATATATATCTGAAAAAAAAAAATGAATTTGTTTAAATTTATATTTGATTTAAATATGAATTTCTTATAGCCAGACTTATTAAAAATTATATATATTTTATTTAGGTACTCCTGGTACAGGCAAATCTACTTTATGTTCAGAATTAAGTCAAAGAACTGGTTTGGAATGGATCAATATTGGAGAAGTAGCAAAGACAAATGAATTATATGAAGGCTATGATGACATTTATGATTGCCCTATAATTGATGAAGATAGAGTAAGACTTTTTTGAACTTGTCATTATTCATAATTTTATTACCTTACAGTTGAAAGGAATTTTATATAGGTAGTCCTCAACTTACAATGATTTGCACTTGTGATGGTCAAAAGTTATTATTAAAAATCCTCTAATTCTTTTCTGCCTGCATATACATACATATATCACATTGCTTTTGTATGAACATTGCAGCATTGCTATTAGCCAGCAAGCAAAGTCTTTCAACAATATGCAATAGCCATTAGTGTGATTTACCCAATTCTTACTTATCACAGCCTTTCGCATGTTAGTTGCTTATCAGCAGTTGAAATATTTGTTTCTCTAGTTGCAATTTTTGTAGTTTGTAATCCTGTCATATCCAGTAAGAGAAATATTTACTGATGAAAATTCTAATGTAAAAAAGAAGGTGAGGAAAGCTTTAAGTTTAATTGATTTAAGTTAAATAAAAATCAAATTTATGAAAATTAAAACAGAAATAAAACAAATCAAGAATTAAAACAGCCTTCGACTTATGTAAGAATCAACACTGTGGCGATCTGCAACGTAAGGTAGGCTGAAACTGTTTTTCTAACGTGTATGAAATTCTACCATTAGGAATGACTGAAAACATTATTATAATTATTTGAAATATTAATTTCAGAATAAGGCATGTGAGTAAGTAGTGCAGAGATATATGATAGGAGAACTGACTCAAATACATATATAATGAACAAAAAAATAATAATATATTTATTTAATCATCAAAAAAAAAAAAATAGAAATATATTATTAACTAAACACTAGATTTAAATGATTAGTAAGTGCAAGCAAAGCCTTTTAACAATAATGCAATAGCTTCTAATATGATTCACCCACTTCTAACTTATCACACCCTTTGGCAGCTAGTTGTTAATCAGCAGTTGAAGTGTTCATTTCTCTTATTACAATTTTTGTATCTTGTTGCAACTCTGTCATGTCCAGTAAGAGAGATAATACTACTGATGAAAATTCCAACATAAAAAAGAAGGTGAGAAAAGCTTTAAGTTTAATTGTTTTAAGTCAAATAGAAACCTAATTTATGAAAATATTAACAAAACAAAATCAAATAGATGAAGAACTAAAAAAGTTCTTACCTTACATCAGAATTAATTTACGATGAAGATATTGGAACAGAACCATATCATACATCGAGAACTACCTGTACTATCACAAAATGTTGTATTAAAGTTATCATCTATTTAGCCTATTTCTTGTCATTAGATTTTAAATTTCAGAGGGACTAAGTGATAAGTGATTTTTAAGCATAATATGGCAATAAGCACAATAGTCATTGCAATTTTACTTGTTAGTTTAAAATTATGAAATTTTCATTAAATATTACCTTAAATTTATGTATTTTCAAAAGTCTTCATTATGCTAAATTATTTTAAAAAATAAATTCAAATTTTATGGAAGTTAGTATTGATATTTTTAATTCTATATGTTTAAAATTCATTAATTACAGATATTGTTATGATAATTATTTTAATAAAACTAATAAATCCAAAATAATTTACTTATTTAAGTAATTATATTGGTTATATTTTGCATATTTCAACAGAACAATAAAATACTGTCAATTCAAATTTATACACAGATAAAAAAATATATTAGAGATTTATACATCCCCTGAAATAATATTTAATTATTATTTTATAAAGTTAAATCATATAATATAGTTGCAAAATCATTGAAAAATACTGCAGTAAATTAAGGATACTTCTATTATTGGTACATGCCAAACAGAAATGAATTTTATCTTAAAATCAATGGTGTACACCAGGAGTGGCAACCTATGGCCCACATTAATATTTTGTGTGGCTCATGTCACATAAAATATTACAAAAAATAAATTAATTAAATTTCTCAACCGAGAAAACAAAATATGGATTTTTTAGCACCTTTTTTAGTAAATATAGAAAAAGTACCAAATGAACTTCAATTCTTCAATAGGTGATGATAACTTAATCCTAAAGTAATTCAGATTTGAAAAATACTTCTGAAAAAAAATTCAGTATATTTTTGTAAAACTTTTATTAAAGAAAATCAATTTCCTAACTTAAGGAAATAAGCAGCAAAAATTCTATTTTTATTTTCTACAACTTATATATGTGAACAGTTTTACCACAATGAATTTAGTAAAACAAGAAATTGGCTAACAGACTCACATTTCAAAAATAATTTAAAATTAGCAGTGACTAATATTCAGCTAAATATTTCAGATATATTATATGTTGACACCAGTTCCAGAAGTCACATTAAATATATCTGTTAATTTATAATCATATATAAATAAATAATTGTGATTTACCCACATTTTGTTTTTTCTTTTTTCTCGTGTGTGGCCCACGTCAGTTCGAAAAATTTAAATGTGGCTCTTACATTGAAAATGGTTGCCCATCACCGGCTACACAATAAATTTGATATATCTGATACAATCAGTGAAAAAAGTGAGCATGAAAATAATTGATTTAAATAAACTACAATGGATAATTGATCAATGATGAAATAGTTTCTTTGCAAAAGCAAAATAATAATAAATAAATTGTAAACAAAATAAAATATTGTATATTTTAATTGATTCTACTTCTGAAAATAAATTTACCAATATCTTACTAATATGATTATCCTTATTTTAAAATTAATAATCAATTTACATTTATCATGATCTTTCTAATTATATCAAGTTACAGTTATTTTATTATAAGTACAGAATTGTTTTTAGACAGAAAATTTTTGCAAAATAATATATCTTTTCTCTATGTGATATAAATTCATTAAAATTTATAGTTTATGCAAAAAAACTTACGAGAATAGCCACTAAATTTTACAGTATATTCTGCTAAATGTTTTATATTCTTTTTTATTCATATGAATACGGAAAAAAGTGTAAATTAGAAAAAATAATAATAGTATTTACACTTATTCTCTATGATGTCTAAGTTTAATTAAATATATTTATCTTCATTCTTTAATATTTACACAACTCATGTAATAGGAAATAATTTTATTACTAATTAAAACATTTTTGGCCTAACTTTGGGGCCCTCGTCAGTACACAAGTTTTAATTAGAAATAAAATTATTTTCTGTTATGTGAGCTGTGGAGATATTAAAGAATATTGATAAAAACAGGAATTGTCAAAGAGCTATAGTATTCATCATCAGTTGTAATTAAATATCAATATAGTAATAATTCATTTGATTTTCTCTATCATTGAAGATAAACTCTTTCTACAACATTTTCAGAATATTTTAAAACAAGACATTAATATTTATATTTTAAAAGAACATTAGTTTACTTGTTTTTATTTAAAAATTATTGACAAAGAAAAGAAGATTTATTTTTTGTTGTAAAATGATAGCTCTTATTTAGAATAAATTTCAAAATGTAATAGACTTCGGATTATTTGGGTTGCAGATTAATTGGAGTTAATCTATAACCCAAATAATCGGAAGTGATGTTTAATTATTGATATTTATCTTAGATGTAATATCTGAAAGACTTTTAAAACACCAGATTTTATTTCTTTATAATATCTTAAATAAAGAGTGATCAAAATTAGAATCAAATTAAAATTACAAATATTTCAATAATTTCTTGCTGCAAATAAACAAATTTCTTTTTTCAATAAATAACATTTGAATGAATGCATAGATGTAATTTATTTATTTTTTAATATTAAATGCTTGTTCAAATTTTGATATTTTTGAATATTATCCAAAGAAATTAATTTCCCTACTATCCTGATTAACTGGGAGGCAACTATTATAAATAATAATCTGAATTAATTAAATTAAAGATCTTTAATATAAACTTATTTTAATTAAATCTTATTCTTTATAATCAAATTTATAGGGGAAATAAAATGTATTAATGATTAAACTAATTTTTTTATATTGAACATCATTTTTAATCTGTTTTCTAAAGGAAGGAAGGCTTGTGAAATTGCTATTGTTTGTCTGATTTTATATCTGCCATTAATAACTTTTTAACTAATCAATAAATTTTTATGACATTTGGTTCTGAGATCTTGTTGTTAAAGGTCATTTTGATGCTGCATCATTTAACCATATAGCTGCAACTACCATATTACTTCGAATTTAAGCCGCAGTAGATTTTAAAAATTGGAAAAAAAATAAAAATGATTTTATAATAGGTATTGAAAAATAAAAAACATTTTTATTTACTTAAATAGGTATTAATATACATAATAAGCTACCTAATTTATTGAGAATCTTCTTCAGATATACTATCACTTTAGTTTTTTAAAAATAGCACCAGGTCTCTTCTTCCAAACATGTTCTAATCAATTTTCATCAGTTCTGTTGTCATCCATGCATTATTTTGTGCTCGAATTATAACACCCTTAGAAAAATTTTCCTTGGGTACATTTTTTTGTTTAAAATAATAAAAGGTGGCAATTTGTTTCCATCAGCGGTTATAAACAGCATTACAGTAATTTGTGATTTTTCTTATAATTAAAATATGACCAAATACAATGCAATTCTACACAGCTACTATCAAACAACAACTGGATTAAATCAGAAAAGTACAAACGGGGAACCACTGAATAAACTTTTATCAACAGTCATAATATTATGTGCATGTGTGGAGCATAAAACAAAACCCAATTGTTGGAGAGTGGGAGAAATAAGATACTAAAATATTTGCTTTGAATTTAAGCCGCACCCAAATTTTATGTCTTAAAAATTTGAATAAAAAGTACGGCTTAAATTAGAAGTAATACGGTATTTAAAAATGATAGTCTTTCAAACTTATGAAATACTCTCTTAATATATTCTAAATTATCATTCAATTTTTATGGAATTTACCAAGACAATCATCCACTGAATATGATTTTGATGACCTAAATTAATTTTTTAATTTAGAAATGATAGATATTAAAACTTCAAAGTTTTCTCCCTAATAACTTTTGAACTATATAATTGATTTTTATAAAATTTAACAGCATAGTCATGCAGGGCTGGAATATTTACTAGGCACAATAAGCACATGCCTAGGGGCCCCAGACAATAATAAGCCCAAAAGCAAGTTTAAAATTATTGAACAATTTTAAAATTTATTTTAAAAAATTATGCTTATGGGACCCAAAGGATCTTAATCCCATATTGTAGTCATGCCATTAAAATTGAATTTTAAATAACATTAATCAACCCTACAGATTTATATGTTTAAAAATAGCAGGCATTTTTTGAGGGTATTTGCAATTAAGATGAAAGACAGATAAATGATGATGTTCCATATATATTTATTAAGATTTTTATTCTTTATATTTTCTAAATAAGAAAATTTTTCATTTTAGGAAAATACAGATCAGTTAATAAAACCTGAGGAAATTTTTTAATTCATTTTGGATGAAGAAGAAATTATTGAAGTTCACTTAGGAAATTTGAATTTGGATGATGATGATTATAATATCCTACACAGAATGTACAAGATTGAAATTAAGTGTCCTTTGTGTTACTATAGAAAAAATAATGAAAATAATATATTAAATATAATAATAAACTTTTATGTAGTTAACATAAAAAAATAAAAGCAAGTTTTTTTTACCAGTATAACATTACTACATAGCCATTGTTTTAGAAAAAATTTTGATTATTATAAATTTTATGCATAACAATTTTAAGCGAAAATATTTAAAAAACATGCCAAATTATTTGCAATCAAGATATAATTGCATATTATTAATAATACTGATGACTACTGCCATCATCATCATTATTATATTTGTTATTAATGTGATGTTAACTTGTGTTCCCATTGGTCATTTGCAACCATTAGGATTACATAGACCACCCATTAAAAATGGAGTTAAAATCTTAAATTACTTGCCAGATCCAACGGAATTTTGGAATGAATATATTGTAAAAGGGAAACCAGTGATTTTTCGTAATGTTGCAAAATCACTTAATATTTTTAACTTATGGACAGATAATTATTTGAGGTAAAGAATGATTAACTATATTTTTTTTTAACACAAAACTTTTTATTTAAAAATTTTCTATGAATTTTTAGCAACTTAAAACAAATTTTTAAATTTGTATTACATTTAGACTTCATTATGGTCATATTGAAGTAACAGTAGAAATGCAAAAAAAAGAAAACAGACATTCAGATGTAAACTTAATGTTATTCTCAGAATTTTTAAAAAGATATCAAACAGAGGAATTATATATGATAACAGTTTTGCATTCTGAATGCTTAGGTAGGCTTAGGAATTTATAGTACTGTTATTTAATTTTCATGATTAATTGATAATCTATATTCTGTTTATTTTAAAGATGATATATCAATTCCAAAATCAATTCTTTGCGGAAATCTTCAGAAGTCATTAAATCACATCAATTTATGGATGAGTAATGGAGAAACAAAATCTGTACTTCATAAAGATTCTATGGATAATATTCATTGCATTTTAGAAGGAAGTAAACAAATATTTCTTGTAAATAAAGTATGTATTTTTATATTTTAGTAGAACTAGATTTGTTTTTATAAATATAGAAAGGATTTTAATAATTAGTACTATATGTATTGATATCTTGAGAAGGCATATAATAGAGTGAATACAAGTAATCTGTGGAATACAAGCTAAGAGAATATAGTGTGAATGAACAGCTGCTTAGAGCAATGAAAGCAATATATGATAACAGTTCTGCAAGTGTGAGAATAAATGAAAGCATATCAAGGTAAATGCAATTGAGAAAGGAGTAAGGCAAGTGTACGATGTCCCCATTGCTGTTTAATGTATACATGTAGGGTTTCTGGGTGGGAATTCCTTCCCTTGGGAATTTTTTTCATTTTTCTGTTTCTAAATCCCGAGAAAAGTTGGTCAAGAAATCAGGAAAATTGGCTCCTAGAATCCAATAAAACTCACAGTGGGAAATAAACAAATTACTCACAATATATCTTATAGACATTTTTTTCCTATTTATTGCACTTTATAGTAACACTGTTAGAATAGTACATGCTACTAGAAATGCATGTGCGACACCAGAATTGGAATAATACATGACCAGCTAATTTTAGCTCTTGTAAATTGAGCATATTTGATCACGGAGAACAGAAAACAATTTAAATAAAAGTAAACAATAAGACAGGCTACGTGGATAGCCGAAAACGTTTTTTGAATAAATGATTTATCTTACTTATTTGGCTTATTGTTTACTTTTATTTAATATCTAAAATAGGAAGTATATCAGTAGAAAACATTTTGTATTTGCACAGAAAAATATTTATTTTCACAACCCAGAATTTGATTATAAAGTCATCTTTAGGTGAACTAAGGAAATCTAAGTTAGCTTACCTTAATTGTATTGTAGTCAAATTCTGGGTTGTGAAAATAAATATCTCTCTATGTAAGCACAAACTGTTTCTGTTCTCCATGATGAATCATTTTCACAAAGTGACGGCCAATACTTCAACCACATTCGATCAATTTGTTTGTGGCTGATGATTGTGATGTATGTTAATACATTGTGTGATATACATAAAAACTCACTGTATACTATGATTGAACTCCACGGATTTGATTAAATAAAGTTTGTGTTAATTATATTGTTATGTTTTGAGAAAATCTGGAATATAACAGAAGCCCAACCAAAATGATATCGTAACGACTATCATAACTTAGACGGACCACTAACTGAAGGCGGTTTCAACCACTTCGCAATTTATGGTCAACAAGTTGTGACAGCGGTTGAAACCACCTTCAGTTAGTGGTCCGTCTGAAGTAGATTATACATTTCTATATTAATATAATTATAACCACAAGCAATCACTGTTTTGTGGTCGTGGTGTGGTTCTGTTATTTGGTATGTATGAGTTCAGCCTAAGAACAATTATTGATAAATATTATAAATTCATTATATGATTATAGTTTTATTAATTATATTATTATTATTTTGAATGAAAGAACTTGATGGAAAATGAAATAAGCTTACATAATCTTGAACATGATATAAGGATTTATTTCATTATTTTTTTTACACACCTATAACAAAATGATAGCAGTTATAGAATGTTTCTTGTAATACTGTATATTATTGCCTTATGTAAATGAAAATTTTAATTCATTTTGAGCATTTTTACTGATGACTCATAACATCTTAATCTTCATTCATAGCTTTGGTTTCATGAATATTAGTGAAGATAAAATTTAGTTTATATTTTTATTAAAGTTTACACTTGTTGAAGCATATATGTGATTTATTAATGTTATTGTAATTTGAAAATATGTCAACACTGATGACCGAACACATATCACATAGAGGTGTGACAATTACATGAAGAAACTAAATCCTTATAATACATATATAGTATGCTTAAAATTATATAATGTTTCCTATGCAAAATATGGGATCAATTGTCTAAACTTTACTTAAAAGACTTAGCTATAGTATAATGAAACTCATCATTGGATGCCAAAATTAGATTTTTTTTATAAATGTTTTTTTAATACAAAAGGAAAATTTCAATTTTGTGAGATATGTAAAATCACAATAAAATTTCATTTTTTACTTAGTAATTTGTTCAGCAAATATAAATTCTGAGTCAAAAAAATCAGTAATTCATATGCTAAACTCTTAAAAATATATTTTTAAGTTCCACAATAGCATATATTTAATAAATGCATATTAAATTAATTGCTAATTGCATCTTTTTCAATAATTAGCTAAAAATTTGTAATATCATAACAACTGGATATAAAGCTATGCTTCATTTATGAATTTTCAATTTAACAAACAGAGTAAATGTATACCACTCTTTTGATTTTCAAAGATAATTTTTATAAGCAAACTATTTCATTATAAATTAATTATCCATAATAATTTGTTTAAATCAAATATTTCATTTTATTCTACATAATTTATAATATCTAATTCATATCTTAATTTTTCTTGTTGATCAGTTCCTGAAATTGATAAAAAAAGTTCCATCATTCAGATATTTATGAATTATTGATTTTTTATAATTTTCTTACATATTTTTTTCATTCGTTGTATCTGATATATTTTCATATTAAATTTACTGTAAATCTGACAAAATTTTCTAGCTGATCTGTTATTGAATCTAGTGTTTGGGAGTGATAATATGGAGTAATGAACTTTTTGTATTTTTCAAAAATTTTTCCAACAATATAAAACTATTTGGCCTCTTGCCCACATACAATTATCAGTCAGTCAATATTTAACTTCAAAAGTGAGAACAAATGACTCCTATGAGACTGCACCCACTAGCAAGTCTTTTGTTGGCAGACTAAACAATAGGAGTCCTCTTTTCTCACTTCTGCAATTAAATAGTTGACCAACTGATAATTGTGTGGGCACAAGGCCTTTAACTTCATAATGATTGATTATTATCACAGATGTGTAGTATAATGTAGTTTTATTAATATGTAAATTTGAATTAAGATTAGATTTAGCATATTCTACTAGAATGATAAATTAGAGTCAATAAATCTTTTAAATAACTGAATTTTTTTCTGTTAGTTTTAATAAAATAATAAAGTCCATAATATATTTTTACCAAATAGAATTTTAAAAAAAATTTAATAGGAAGTTTCAGAAAATTGGATTTATTTTTGCAAATAATTTATCAGAATAAATGTTTTTAAGAATTACATAAATTTAAGACAATATTCAATGAAAATTTTATGATTTTTAACTAATAAAACCATAATAATTGACATGTTTGTTGTGTAGTAGTTTCAAGTGTTGCCCATTTTCCTGGCAAATCCTGTATTTTCTGTACTACTTTGTCTCAAATATTAAAAATATATTTGGCATTAAATGTAATAAAACTGCTACACTTTTTATATCTATTTTATATTTTTAGATGCTAACAGAATATATTCTTTATGGTGATGAAGAATACAGCAATGTTGATGTGGATTGTGTTGATATGTATAAATATCCTGGATTACAACAAATACCATGGTATAATATTAGCCTTGTTGCTGGAGATTGTCTCTTCATACCATATATGTAAATATTAATTTTTAATTTTATAATAATTCTAATTTTTTGAATGTATAAATCATAATGAATTTTGTTTTAAATGCTCTTTATTTAGGTGGATCCATCAAGTGAGATCATTCAAAGGGCGAAATGTTGCAATTAATTGGTGGATGAATCACCTCTTATGGTTTAACTTAACAGATTGTAATGACAGGGAATTAGAAGACTGGCTTCCATCTTTTAATTTTGAATTTCCAAATTTGATACTAAAACAGCAGTAAGTTAATTAATTAAATAAATTATTAAACGATAACATCAATATATAATTTAATAACTGCTCTTTTTTAGATATCAATTGTTGCAATTTTCGGCTGGATACAGCAATTTAACATTGAATGAATTTGAAAAAATATATAACGAAATGAAATGTAAAAGTTCTAGTTTAAAAAAGGTAATCAAATAGAAAATTTGGGAATAAAACTTAAATCTTGATTAAAAGAAATATTTCTATAATTAATTATAACTAGCTAATTAGGAGGAATTAAATTACTTACAGATAAAATGCTTTGATAAAATTCAAAGCAGCACTTTCGGAATTCTTATATTCCCTCTTCAGCTTTTTCCATCAAAGTTAGTTCTATTCTATTATCTAATTAGGAGGAATTAAATTACTTACAGATAGTGCTGCTTTGAATTTTATCAAAGCATTTTTTCGGAATTCTTATATTCCCTCTTCAGCTTTTTCCATCAAAGTTAGTTCTATTCTCTATAGAACTAACTTTGATGGAAAAAGCTGAAGAGGGAATATAAGAATTCCGAAAGCGCTGCTTTGAATTTTATCAAAGCATTTTATCTGTAAGTAATTTAATTCTTGCTAATTGGCTAGTTATAATTAAATAATTATAGAAATCAAAGCAAGCAGTGAATGAAAATTTAAAAAGAAATATTATTTCAGTTATTCAAAAAGCTGGATCAAGATCAGAATACATATGTTACACTAGAAGAAATGTATAAAATGGATTCGGAACAATTTGTAACTTATTTCATCAACTGTGATAAAATTGTTGTTCATGATGAAATATGACAATGTTATATATTTCATCTTCAAGTGTGATAATAGACTTTTCAAAACTGACTAAGCAGGAATATTCGTGAGTAAAAAAAATATTTTAATAATAAATTATATATTTTTAAATTTGTGATTTCATTTTTTTCATTAATAATCACATCATGAGACACTATTACAAATTTTTATAAATATTTTATTTAAAACTTTCTATACATATAAAATTTTAACAGTTTTTAAATACAAGTATCAAGAAATAGTTTAAAATTATTGCTTGTTTAATTTCTCAAATATAAATAGCAAATTATTCAGATTTTAACAACCAGTGATTAGGAATATACCATAACAGTAGAAAAAATTATACATGTACATTGCGTATGTATATTATATGCAAACAAAGCTAAACTATCCAAATAAATACATCATCTTTTACAAAAAAAAATCTAAATAAAATTATTTTGGCAACTCTGAAAATTTCCATATAAACAATTCCTTTAAAAACAGTTTGATTTAGTGTATGGCACAGAATGCAAAATAGTTACCTTTAAAATTATCACCACCATCATAAATAGAATCTTAACACTTCTGAAATGAATCTAAATTCACCATTTTGTTTTTGTCATTTTATATAATATAAAATAAAAAATTGATCATCATCAAAATTTGTAACACAAAATATATATTTTTATCCATAAATTACAAAAATATTTATCATCAAATTTTTTGCAATTCACTATTTTAGTCAAATGTAATAAAAAATATATATTACTGGGCGATTGAAGAATAATTTACTTAATCTATCAAGACTATATACAATGATTATCCTTAACATGGATAAGTATTTTAACATTTCAATAAAATATCAATTTAAAACTTTTCATGTGAATGATTTTACTTTAGATTATACATTATTATTATATAAAAATATTTTTTAAAATTTGTTTAAAATTATTTCAATTAAAATTTTACAAATAGATCCTCGAATGACTGAAAAAATTCTTTACAAAATTTAGATACCGGAAGAAATTAAATTTTAAAATAATTTAGTTTTCATACTATAATTAATCTTACAACATTAACCTAAGGGAGATCAAAGATTCTAGGACTAGCAATGTCACTTATTTGGCCTAGTTACCAATATTGTCTAGTATTTATATTTACATTTAATATATCCAAACCACTTTTTTTTAGCAATTAATAACCTTTTGCTTTTAATCAATTTAATCACAAATATATAAATAGTAACTAGAGTTTACTTATGGTTTCTGCTTATAAAAAGAAATGAAAATTGCTTATTTAAAATAAAAACATTCATAGATTGATTTAAATTGCTGTTCCAAAAATAAATACATCAATTTAATAATGTTGAAATTTCATTGTAGAAAAAGTATGATAATTTTCTCCAATGAACTCAAAAAAACCTTAAAGACAAATTACTGATAATACTATTCTTCCATTAAAATCCATTCCATTTTTAAATATTTGCAAATCTATCAGTCTATACACTTTAATATTAAAGATTAGTATAAAAGTGCATTTACATTTTTGTGCAAAATCATTTCTAAGCAACTTTCTTTTTAGGAAGATCAATCGTTTGGGAGAAATTGAACAAAATAAAAAAATATTTTTAAAAAATTTAATATAATGAGAATCACAATTCTATTATTCTTAAGTGCAGTTCCCTTCATGGGTGAGTTCTTGTTTATGAAAATTTTTGCAACCATTCTTCTTGTTTATTATTACATTTTATTTCCTGTTAAAAAAAGCAGATATTCCATACCCATAAAGGAAATTGCAGTCTGTTCATTTCATTTCCAATCTACAAGTCTAATTTCAACTCATTAATTAACAATATTAATAACAATAATTACTTTTATCACAACTAAATTGAAATTGTTGTAAAGTTGAGATTCAGGAGATATTTATTTTGTATAGAAAAATAATATAAAAGTATTTTAATAATCAAAGGAAATAAAGTTTTGTATTTGAGAGGGAATGCTTATAATATACATAAAAATTGATTTTTAACTAGAATAACTGATTAATATGAATATTTTTATATATTTCTTTACTTCTAATGGTCATGGTTTCTTTGTCATGGTTTAATTTTTTAAATAGGTAAAGTTGATTATAACAAAATTAAAACAATTTTACTTCATATTTGAAATTCTAGTATTTTAAAATAGAAAAAATAATCTTATGAGATATTACGGTAGAAGTTTTGTTATTCAGCACACAGATAAACAGAAAACTCAACCAATATCTATTCTCCCACATCATGAGAACATTTTGCAACTTTACACTGGATATTAGAATAGTACAATTTAAAATTTTATTAAAAAAAAAAAACTATTCTCAATTATCTTATGCATATATTTGCTAGTTATAGTACAGTTTATGTAAAATATTTAAAATTTTAGTTTTACTACTGTTATTCAGTAGGTAGAGGGATGGGATGTTCAATCTAAATGTTCTAATCACTATGCATGCCAGAAAAAGTTTAATAGTACAGAAAAAATTTATGATACAAAGATATTCCTTATTTCATCATCATAAGGAATGTACTAATCAAAATGATATAATTCTTATTTTAGTTTTGTTGGAAAAATTTAGCAACATGACTAAATTAATTCATTTTTACTAATCTGCTTAGCAGATTAGTAAAAATGAACTAATTTAGTCAGAAAGGAATTAACCCAATATGGGGAAGTAAAACTTAACATTTTTAAATTGTTACACATTGTTGTTTCATCTATTTTGATAAAAAGTATTTAAGAGGAGCATTTGATGTCATAACATTTATGTTTTATAAACATGTCTGATACTATTGTGCAATTTTGGAGAGAATTTTGATCTTTATAATGATTTTACCTACCATAAACAATCCAAAATGTAAAATCCAAACTAAACTTTTAAAAATCTAAACTAAGCACTACAACAGGAAAGATTCTTTATAAACCTATTTTTGCTTAAATAATAGCTTAATTTGCTTAACACAGAGTAACACTTTTAATTTTAGAAAGCTATCAGTTCAATTAGCTAAATCACAGAGCATTGTTAAATTGTAGAAACCATTTATTGGTTCTATAATTTAAAAAATGCTTAATGGAACTGATGACTGCTTTTTAAAACCAAAAACATTACTTTAGATCTTTATTAAGAAGCTCTGGCTTAAATAAGTGTCTATCCTATCAGTATAATGCTTGGTTTGAATTTTATATTTTTTGAGAATTTTGATTTTGTTCTGCATTTTCTTTGTAAATTATTGTCAAAATTTATTTCACAGAATAATTAAAAATGGCTATATTTTCAAATATAATACTGCTTGATTACAATATAATCTTTAAATGGCAACTCCATATTTTAATATTAAATTGAGTTATTTTACTAATTATATTAGTAAATGCATTTTCTAATAAATATGGAATATGAAATTATAGCCATTTTTGTTAGTTTTACAATATGTGAAAAACTGAATAAAAAAGAGGTATATTTAAATATTATATAAATTAATATATTTGAAAAATACATTTAATAATTTTTAAAAACATTAAAACTGTGTTACTGGCATTTCCACTACCATTATAATTAAAATTTCATATATGAGTTAATAACGATAGCAATAATATTCTTGATAAATATTATTACAAGTAAATAATCATTAGAACATATCAAACCTATATTAAGCATATCAGACCAAAAATAACATATACAAAATAAATGTATATGTAAATATTTTATACAAAATAAATTTAACAATGCAAATTTGAGTAATTTTGCCTAGATTTAAAAAAAGAAAGATTACTATTTATTAGCAATTTCACTTATAGTTTCAGTCTTGTAAATGATTGACTACAGCACTGATTAAAGTGAAAAACTTGATTTATTAAATAATTAAAGCACTTTCAACTTAACATTAGCACTTTCAATAATTAATCAAAATAATTAGCACTTTCAACTGAAGATAACTTAGTTAAGTTGAAAGTGCTTTATTTAATAAATCAAGTTTTTCACTTTAATCTGTGCTGTAGTCAATTATTTATAAAACTGAAAAAAGAAAGATCCTAATGGAATGAATAATTTACCATGTTGCATAAAATTATCAAAACAAACAACAAATGTATAGTTTAAATTACAATATTTTAATAGTTTAGCACATTGATGCCCAGATCTGTATGATATATAGAGGTTGTCAATTTTATGAGAAGATTAAGACCATATACATACAATGTTTCAAAAAAATTTGATTTTTTAATTATAACAAAATGAATAGGGTGCACTAAATGAAGGGGAACATCTGGTAAATAGTTTATTTTAGTTTCATGTTGATTCTACCATCTGGTTACAGCTGGAATGATATTTATGAATTTGTTTACAAAAGTATTGAATTTCAAAGTGAAAGTAGATTTTTTTCACATCTGTTTGTGCTTTGTGCCTTAGATAGATCAATTTTTCTCTCTTATATGCATCTTGTGCAATATTCATTTGAAACAATTTTAAATGAAAGTGAAGTTGCAGATCTTTTGAATGTGGTACCTTAGCTTAATTAATAATTATTAATTAGACAGGTTAATTCTAAAATATTTTATTAGGGATAAAATTTTGCTAGTTTAGGATTATTTGGTTAAAAAATCCCTAGTTAGGTTGAATTATGTTTTGAATGAAACTTTCAAAGATTCAGATTTGGAAAATATTTTGGATTATAAGTGATTCAAATCTGGATTATATACCTGATTGTAAGCTGCTTTTTTGGTATATTTCTAAGTAATTTGCTAAATTATTTATCAAACGTTATATTTCTATGTATGTGCCACTTTGGAACAATGCAAACCTGATGACAGTGTACCAGATTTACTTGAAACTTCTTTGGGAATTTGATTCCTTCTGTTACATATTATCTGCTAAATATATGTTCATAATTTTATAATGAATGAATTTTTATATATTATTTATGAATAAATTATTTTAATATCTAATAAGAGTGCTTTTATATTTAGCATCTACTTCCATGATTTGAAATATTGGCAGACAGGAATTGTCCCACTAAATTTTTCTTCAAAGTAGAATTTTATTTTCTATAATTTTTGTGTTAATTTTTTTATGAATTACTTATGCAATATTTCTTTAGGATCTGTTAACTAAGAGAAATTGATGTAAATTTATCAGAATTATTAGCTTTTATCCATGTATCACAGAGCATCATCATCTGACATTACTATTCATTCCAAACAAGATCAAATAAAAAAAGCAAAACTGGACATCATATTAGACTATAATAAACATGAAACTGGAGCAGAGAGAAGTGACCAAATGACTGCTTACCATGTTACATAAAATTATCAAAACAACGAATGTATAGTTAAATTACAATATTTTAATAGCTTAATACATTGATGCCCACATCCATATGGCATATAGAGGTTGGCAAATTTATAAAAAGGTTAAGACCATTCAAAACGAAACAATTGAAATGGTGATAAAAACTTTTTCCATCTGTTAGTAATGACAATAACAAATGCTTTCACATTATATAAAAAGACGAGAAACAAAGTAGACAAAAAAATGTTATCTGGTAAATTTTATGCTAGAATTAGGAAAAACTTTAGCAACAAAAAGTAGAGTTGAATATTAACAAGAACTGATTATTGATTCCAGGTCACTTTCACAAGGTTGTCACTTCATTGCTAAGTTATCAGTGACAAAAAAGAATAATAATCCAGCATATATGCATATATTTGTACAGATTAAGGTAAAAACAGGCAAATATAGAAAAGAAAAAAAAAAACAGTCTGATGATGATTTGATTATGAGGTGTCACTATGCACGCCAGAATGTTTCAAAATTTATATGTAATTTTCTTTTCATTTTATGTTTATAAAAATTATTAAATTTCATAACTTATCAAATAAAATTATTTTATACAGGCATACCTCATTATTGTGATGGTTATATTCCAGACCATTGCTGTAAAGCGAATCACAACCTTTTTCATTTGTTAATGTATATAAAAGCTTAAAAACTATTTACATTATTATTAAGTGCACAATAGTACTAAGCATAAAAAATTGACCAGATGGCAGTGTTTTAAAGCATTTGCATATCACTTTGGAGGATCCAGATCTCTCACCTTCATTTTTTCAGGATGGCTCAGGATCTGCCTATCTGTGTGTTAATTTACATTTTTATAATACCTATTTTAAGTATTATTTTACAGATAATTTTCATTTTGAGATATAAAATAAAAGCATGGAATATAATTGAGAAGCACCATAAAGCAAGGTAAGCCTGTATATTAATTTGCTTCCATTTTTAAAATAATAAATGAAGAGTCAGAATTTACAACCCACACCAAACTGAGGATAATAAACACCTTTTTCAAGAAGAAAGAGCAACAAAAATGGACCTGGATCAGCCCCAATGGACAGACCAAGAATGAGATTGACTTCATCTTGGCCAACAGCAACTGTACAATCAAAGATGTTTCCATACTCAATCAGTTCAACACCGGTAGTGACCACCAATTAGTCTGTGCCAAAGTCAAGCTGGATATTCAACATGAAAGAAGACAGCTAATACAACACAGAAGACAAACGATCAATGTGAAAGAGCTTAAGATCAAGAAGGAAGAATACTGCCTAAAGTTGCAGAACAGATTCCAAGTGCTTGCAGAAGAGGAAAGTGATCTACAGAAGACATACAATGAGACAGTGACAATTATCAGAGACAATGCAGAAGAAACCACAGGAACTCAACTAAGAAACCCCGTCAAGAAAATATCCACCAAAACACAGGAGCTGATCGAAAAGAGAAGGAAGATGATGACTAAATCCACTACCAACCCAATAGAATATAGAGAAATGTGCAAAGTAATAAACAAGAGAATCAGAAAAGATATCCGAAGATTCAACATAGAAAGGATTCAAATGGCCATTGAAAACAGCAATAGCCTCCAATTAGCATGGAGAGACATAATGATTGGCAAGCACAACCTAAATGCACTTAATGATAATGTAGAACTTATCACCGACAGAGATAGTATAGTAGAAAAGACAGCAGCCTTCTATGAGGAACTTTACAGACCAAGTGAGGCAAACAAGACCAAGACCAGCAAATGCAGAAGATATCCCAGCAATACTACCACAAGAAGTCGAGAAAGCAGTTAAGAAGATGAAGTGTGGAAAAGCCCCAGGAGAGGACAATATACATAAACTATGTATTTTTAATTTACCAAAGTTTCATCATGAAAAAATTTCAAAGAAATTATTTTGAATTGAGGAACAATGAAACAATGAATTTCAGTTATCTAATCATTTCAAATAATTTTATTATTTATATTGAAAATTCTTAGTAATTTATTTTTTAATTAAAATACTCAAAAGTAATCAAAATTTTATCATAATCAAAGAATAAGCATTTTTTTTTTTTTTTTTTTTTTTTAGGTCCGACTCTCTTGTTCCGACTGACTTGTGTTGTATGGCGACTCCGCTTTTGTCTGGCGCAGCACGTGTATAGGGTGCTCGAATGCATTCCACAAATCAGCAGGATATGGTGAATAATTGTAAAATTAAATAATCTTAATATAAAGTAATTAAATTCATATTCATTATTAAATCATGTAGAATTAGATTATCTCTTGGCAGATTTAGATTATTACTAAAGAACTGCTAAATCAAACAAAAATCACTAAAACTGTAATATGTCTAATAATAATTAAATCTGAATTTGTTAATATATTGTTCTAATGAGATAAAATTAAATAAATCCTATTATAATTTTAAAAATATGTAATTACAGTTGAAATCATTACTAATAAAAGATTATATTCTAATCAAGTTTTGTGCTATAATTTGTCTCTGCATTATGACTTCTGTAAAAGTCCAGAATGAATAAAATTATCATTAAATACAAATTTTCAGAGAAATAAATGATGATTGCATAATTTGAAAATATTTTCAGAAAAGATTTATACAGAATTGAAAGAATATTGACAATTGAAACATTAATGAAAATTATATTGAATATTTTTTCTTATTATATAAAGTAATAAAAATTCCATATTTAATTTTCAAAATTACTTTAGAATTTGAAATTATTTCTAATCTGTCATTTTAGAATGCAAGGTTAACAATCATTTTAAGTACAAAGACATATACATATGATAATGGATAATCACCTAGATTTGCCTACAAAGAATTCTGTAATAATTTATTTTACTAAATAATTCAAACTCTACTGTATTATATTTCTAAAGTTAAAAATTGCAGTTGATTTGTAACAGTTTGTACAATTTAAATTGTATTCATTCAATTTACATTTCATTAAGACAGTTTTAAATTAGTAAAAGGAAAATATTGCAAATAGCAAATTTACATTTCCTGATTTCAAAAATTTGGGAAAATAAAATATTTATGCTAAAGATGATAATTTATTTATTTTTGTGATGACTGCTGGACAATTCTGCATACTTTAATTTTAATGCACAAATTTAAAATGGGTAAATATTCAAGAATTTACAATTTATAGAAATATTTTTTGTTGTTTGATTATATTGATAATTTTTTGTTTTTACTAATTAGAAAAAAATTTCAACTTAAAACTTATTATTATTGAAGATTACATATTATATTTCTGTACAAAGTATTATTATTAATTAATTGGGACTCTGATTACTGCTTGAAAACAGACTATAATTGTTTAATTAAATATAGTTAGCTTACTAGTTGTTTAATCCATCCTTATTAAGTTTATTAAATTAGACTATTAATATATAATTAATTTAATCTTTAAAAAATTCCAAGACATTATTTGCCAACAATTATTATTGATTATACATTTTTTTTGTAAAAGCTTACAGTATTATTTTCTTTCCATTCTAGAAATATATGAATAAATCAGGATATTAATGCTAACTTTTTCACTATAAAGTAGATTTATTAGTATCTTTGTTCTGCTCAACTGAAACTTAATTAAGGAGTTTTTAATTACAAAATTTGAACTTTTATGCCCAGATCAACAGTAATCCAAGTAAAAATTTAGTGTCAAAAATCATTTTTAAGGACAAAGAGATTTAAATTTAAATCTTGGATAACAGTATAGAAAGAGATTAGATGAAGTCCTCAAACAGGTGGTAAGGTCGAAATAAACTAATGAGAATTGCCATCTTATGCAGCATCTGTTACTAATTCGTCCAAGCAATGCAAATCCAGCCATCAGTTCTGGATTAGCATGTTGTACATGTTCGAAACCTGTTTCCAAATACTGTACTTTATTCTCTCATAAAACGCTGTCTTAATATTATTTCCTTAATTCTGACCAAAGGGAAGTTTCTCATGACCTTCAAGGTGGGAATCGTGTTGTATAGGAAGTAATTTCCGATCAAATGATTAACAAGAATAAAAAAAAAGAATGTAATTGTAAACAAGTAAGTTAAATTTTGCACGAAACCATTTATTCGTTGTCCTTAGAGAGAGGAAATAATCTGCAATGCAAAGTAATCTCGATGGAATAGGAAAATAACCCGGAAAGCATTTGTACGTATCTTTATATCTATTCTCTAATATAAACCTCCATTAAATAGATTTAATTAATATAGATCTAGATAAGCATGAATGAATATAGTAATAACATTTCATTTACATAATGATCGACGTAACGAAAAACGATCGGTTGTTTATTGTTGACACAAATGAAAGGTTCTTAATTCACTGAGAAAATCCTGTTAAGAATGAAGAACACGATCTAGATAAGCAGTCGTCACAGCAGACAACCCACAGAAACCATTGAACTCGGTCATGTTGACCAATCTGGTCCAGACCACTTAAAAACCGTCAATTTTTGGTTGAAAGCGGACACAGGAAGCGACCTTTCCACCTGCAAAACCATCCCTCCTCAAGTGTAACAAGACCAGTTCGTGAAGACCTGTTTCGTTAAAGGTGGGATTAATCCCCCAGCATCATTCATATCCATGTTGGCTACCATGTAAAACTCTATTTGTATCCTGTATAGTTAGGAAATCAATTTAGTACTTATCTTTTACCGACTGGTTTTTAATCAATCTGTTAATGAAAAGGAAGTACGGTATTTATAAAATACAGTTTATCACCGAAATATTACTGTTACGAAAAGTGTATATAAGATAATTAAATCCATAAAACTGCAATGTTTACATTTCTTTGCGAGTACTGATTCATTAATCTTCGTTACTTTTTTTTAATGCCGGTTATGGATATAAAAGTGTCGTTTTATTACCAAAAATTCCACATTTAAAAATTTTAATATAATCGCCGAACGTTTAAACATATACACATTTTTTGTTCTTTTTTTTTAATTTGAAAGATTGGTTCCGGAATTGTTCGTAGAGGATGGAGAAGAATCAATTTATTATTGATCTTGGCTCTATTATGTTAAACAAGCATCACGTAAGGAAGCCCAGGATGATTGATGTCGAAATAAATGCTTATTTAGACAGTTTTAGGACAGTCATATCTAATCTCATGTATATACAGTACGCTATATGTTTACATCGAGTTGGAGATTGCATTTGAAACTAGAAAAATCCAATGTTTCTAAAAAAAAAAAAAAATTTATTAAAACCGTTCGATCTTCGATATTTAATTAAATGAATCTTTTATGTTAACCTTCCGTCTTTGGACTGCTGCCACGGATTTTTCTAGTTTCAAATGCAATGTTTCTAAAAAAAAAAAAAAATTATTAAAACCGTTCGATCTTCGATATTTATTAAATGAATCTTTTATGTTAACCTTCCGTCTTTGGACTGCTGCCACGGATAAAGTGATTTATAAGGTCTAGAGATAGAAAAGTCGACTTTGCGATTAAATGTTCATAAGTTGCAGGTGTTGCAACTCCTGTTTATTGTTTTGGGAGGTATTAACGATATCATTTGTCCCGTACATTTCCTGTAACAATCTGAGGTCGCATTAATGTTATTTGTTAAGAAAATGAGGATCGGCCCACGAACTGGTCCACCATCAATCCGGTTAACCAACAACTAACTCGATTTAAATCGTTTAACTCACGTATTCTTAATAGAAATCAAATATTTAGCTTGGGTCACGCCAAAAATTTTTGTTGCCAAGAAGAATTCGTGTGCTTAAAAATGTCGAAACTCACCGATTTTCCGGTTTTATTTTTTCCCCTTCGACCCGCTCTGGAAACCGGATGCGAGGGAAAATTTTCGGTGAGAAGTTTTAAACGAAGCATAATTCGATCCGATCGATCTTTAGATTGAACAGTTTTAATAGTTCGTGATCGGTCTTACGTCGTGGTAATCTTAACAGACGACGCACTTGCGCACTCGCATTTCGCGCAGGGGTGACGGCCTCAGGTATGCAACCTGTCGCCTAGCTGCCCACTTCTCTTACCTTGATTCGGTATGTGAGACAGTTGTGTATGTAACTAGAGTCGGCTCAGACCTCACAACGACTCTTATCTACGGTCATATTCATTAAAAATTAAGCTAAACATGTTCGACTTCTGTTGAGAGGCCTCCGAGAGAGGAAAAACAAAATAAAAATTATGTCTGTGAATTTTTGGACAGAAGACACATCACGTCCCGCTTGGGAGGTAAGTTTTTAAATTTTTAAAAGGAATCTTTGGCATTTTAGTTAATAATGGTTACTGCGAAACGACGTTGCGTCATTCTTCTTCACTTTTCTACAAACAAAGAGGGTGAAGTTTAAATGTCTTTTGTCTCTTCTAAAACTGTTATTGCCAAGTTTTTTAACGTTTATAAATAAATACTTTTTGGTTCATTTAACAACTGTTTGCATATGTCAAGCGAATATCCTTAATTAATTCTGGGATTGGAGGAGTGTCGATATGATCTTCATCAATCTTTCCCCGACTGAGACAAAAATGAACCTTATGTTTATTCTATCGATTGTTTTCTAAATGACGCATCTCAAATGATGTCATCGACGTCGAGTTTTGCTAGATTTGTGCATCAGATGGAGCAGAAAAAGATGGAAGTTGCCTGTATAAGCTCAAGGCAGATGTTTTAGCGTAACCAGTTTAAACTGTTATTTTTAGAAAAGTTTGGTAGTTTTATTTTTAATATTTTAATGCTGTAGTTTAATACGATTTTAGCAGGGCGTTGGTTAATCTACGAAACGGAACCCATTTAAGGTCAAAAAATGACAATTGCGACAGGGTTTACGCACATTTACTCAAGTATGAGAATGTCTCCTTTCTAAAGTTACCTTCCTGCTTCGCCTTCTTTTGTTAGAAGGCGAAATCTGTAAAAGTAAAAACACTGTCGAAAGATGGCGATGGTTAAGTTCACACAGTTAGGAAAAACAAAATGGAAATAAAAGAAATTGCGTAACAATCCTGTTCGGAGTCACCCACGCTTTGCTAAAGGTCAAAAGTCAAAGTAGAGGTGCACCAAAACAGAAATTCTCGAACACTCATTATTACTTCCAGTCGTACGTGATCAACCGCATTTTTCAATAGCATCAATTGTTCTGAAGATTAACGAGCGAATTAAAAATAATGGCTTTCGAAATCACTAAATCTAATTAAGTCGCATAAATTATTTTATATAGATTTTTTATTTATTAATGTTTTTTTTTTTATTTTTAAGATGGAAGCAGAAATTCTTCGACTGACAACCAGACTAATGATGAGAGAAAGAGAAGTGAGACAATTAAAGTTGCAACTGAAAAACCAATCAGTTCGAACTCAACAAACAATTACAAGTTGGAAAAGAAAAGCCGAAGAGAAAGAAGATCAATTAAAAAGAATTTTACTCCAAAAGGACTCGGACATGCAAGCCATAGTCACTCAACTAATGTGTCTGGAGGGGGAACTGAGGCAAGAACAAACAAGGATAAACAGTCAGTTGGAAGAAAAGGACAGAATGATAAAACAATTAACTTTGGAACTAGAAAAGTTGAAAACGAATCAGGATCCAGGACAGAACGAACATAACATTAGTAGTCGCGCTATTAACGACTTAACTAACGTCTGGACTAGAAAACTGAAAGAAAACGATTCCAGCGGAATAGAAGAGAAGAAAAAAGGTGGTATCTTAAGTCAAAAAACTCCATTGAAAATGAAAGATATCAAAACTAGAAGAATAAACGCTCATAGATCACACAAATCCCATTTGCTAGACTTTCCACCTGTTATAAGGAAACTGGAGCAGCACGTTACGTGACTTTCGTGCCTTTTCGTCACTGTATAGAGTTTTAGATAACTTTAATAAAAGTAAAAAAAACATTATTTTCGTTGACAAACAGAATTTCACGGCTTTGTTTTCTTACTACCAAATCTAGCCAATCTTCAACAAAACAAGTTTTTATTTTCAGTGCTAAGGAATCTGTGTCGCTACACCTTTGATCGGAATTTTCCATTAGTTAAAGCGATCTGAACCTTTTTTTTTTTTTTTTTTTTTTTTAAGTTTTTATTACCGAAAAAAGTAACAAGGTAAAACAGTTTTGATTTCGAAGCGACAAAACGTGTAATGAAGCAGACGCTTCTCTTAACAAAAGAATAAGAAGGAAGGGTAAAAAGAAAACTAATAAACATCTAGAATGTTTTATTGACTCGACATAAAGAAAATTGCCAAAAGGAAAGTTTTTTTTTTTACTTGGAAAGGTTGATTAGATTTGCCGTTTGAAAAGATACTTTGTATCAGAACTACAAAATTATAGATAGACAGAGATTGCCAACTCGGTGCCACAAGTGGCAAATTGCGCGGCACGTAACCTAAAAATCAAGACAATATTTTTCCATTTACGATACGGTAAACATTTTTTGGGTGTTTGTCTTTTGCAATTTTTATGAAGTAATTTTTGAAGTGGCATTTGATACCTTCCCAATGTATAATGCTGTTGTCTTTCTATAAACAACTTAACTGTTGTTGTTGTAGGGGAGCACGTAATTTCCTTTAAAAGAAAAAGAAGAGAGAAATAAAAACTAACTACTGTATAATGTTACAGAATTTTCACGAAACATCTTGCGCTTAAATAAAATTACCAGTTTATATAAGTGGCAAGAGAATAATTATTTTGTAACCTATTTTCGCTACTTAAGGGAGGCCCAGCGGATGTTGGGTGCTGGTTATTCTTGCCAAGTTAATAGCGTGACACTCCAGTTTGTAGCAGGACCGTGTCCTTGCTGCCACCTACCAGTTTTTTTTTCCTTCACGCCAAGTATTAATTACGTAACTTAAAATATGCAACTTGTCAATCATATTTTTTTTTTCTTAACCTCTAAACAATTTTTGGAATCGATTCCCGGCGCCACTTCGATTCTTAAAAAGTTAAACAAAGTAAGAAATTACTTATTGATTAACAAACAGAGAATGGTTAAAGAAGAGAAAGATAGAAGGGGGAAAGAGAAAAGAAAGAAGAAGAAGCACAAAAAAAAGGAAATTGTTCCGAAAGTATTTTTTATTTTTTTTTGCGAACTAACAATCAAAACCGAGGTAGAAACCGAATCAATTTTCGCTTTTAAATTATGAACAACATCTGGTGCTAGACATTAATTGTAAAAATGTCGCGAGATGGAGGTTGGACAAATGCAGAATTTGCATAATATGCAAAAGGAAGGGAAGAAGGGAAGAAATTAATCTGACAAGAAGGCAAGGAATGATATAGTCAAATCGCCAATTAAGATGGACCAAGCGTGATTTGTTATGCTAATTTTATGGTAATACTTTGGTAACTGTTTGCACCTAAAGCCTTATATTATTTGTCAATACGACGATAATATCTTTATAATTCGAGATAAAAGAGATAATACAAAACGCCTTTTACTACTGAGTGAATGTGGCGAGTTGTTTTTTGACGCCCGCTCCAAGGATTTACGAGTTGGGTGATGGATTTTGACGTCTTTTGCATCTTCCCGTCCGATCGACTGTCTTTATCTGTTAAGCAAACGTCCGATAAGTCTCGATTTAGTGAGCGAAAATGTTTAGATTTCTATTATTTTTTTGCATTCCTTTTTTCCCCTTAAAAAACTCCAACCGGAAACGAGCCAATAGAAAAACGTTTAAAAAAAATTAAAAAAATAAAATTAATAACTCCCTAACTAGCGCCATCTGATACCGAAATATGCAACTAAAAGTTTCCTGTAAAAATTTTTTGTTTACTCTTTTGTCCCATTTATTATTGTTATAAATAAGCCGCTGATAATTAAAAAAAATTAATAGTTACGCAATTTACAATGTTTTTTAATAAAAAAAGAACAAACTTAATTAAAGAAATAATGACTCCTTTTTTTAAATCCTTATAAGCTTATTATTAAAGGGTAATTAAAAAAAGAAAAGTAGTATACAGGTAATTAGCAGCCTATTATTAATTGCTAAAGATGAGTAACGTTCCCGTCCCATCTGCCAAAAAAGAATTTTTAGAATATTAAAAAGAAAGTTTAAATACTAGCAAAAAAATTGCTCTAAATCCGTTAATAAAGCATAAAATGCGAGATTTTTAAACACTTTTCAATGCGAAAATTATCCTGTGGCAAAAAAAAAATCGAGACTCGTTAAGTTGGTACTATGATACCAAGCGCATTTTGATTATTGTTTAAAAATTAAATCGCGTAATAATTAATAAATACGAGCGTAGTTACATAAATACGCGAAGATAAACTACGCTGCTTCAATTCATAAAAATTTATGGCGCCGATTAAAATTGATTAATACACATTTTATTTCTTGGTTACTTTAATCCGAAGTTAGACATTTTTCTTCTTCCTCTTCTTTAAAAAAAAAAGAAGTGATCTTTCTTTCTCGACTTACCCCAAAAAGAGGATGAAAATATTTGGAGAAAAATTGTATAAGTTTAGGAGCAACATTTATTTTGCACCAAAATGACAAAATAATTGAAAAAACTACCATTAGATCAAAATAGTAAGATTTATAACCGAAGAATTAAAAAAAAAGAAATAAGTTTAGGAGGTCATTTTTTACATTAACATCTTTCCATGATTACACGGAATGGCAAATCGATTTAACTTACCCATTTTAATTCCGAAAACAGTCGTTAGAGGGAGCGTAATCCAATTATAGAAGAAGGGACGCATTTTATTTACGTCACAAAATCGGGTGTCGCGATGCCGCCAGCGGAGAGACATTTCAAACTCGCGTAAAGCCACATTTTTCCGAATATAAACGATAATAATTTGCGACTTTGCAAAACTTGGCAAAAAGCGAAAACCGAGCCGAGTTTGCTTTTTTCGTTTTTTGTGTTTTTTTTTTTTTTTTTTTTTTTTTTTTTTTTTTTTTTTTTTTTTTTTTTTTTTTTTTTTTTTTTTTTTAAATCAAACTATCCATTAAGAGAGAAGAATCTATCAAAGTTTTATAGTCGGCGTTATTTCGCAAGTATGCAGTTCATAAAACGTGCAATCTTTCTCCGTCATTAAAACACAACTATCTAATGTCGTTATTACTTACAAACTGTAATCATTTGTAATTTTACGATGTGTAGACGAGAGCGAGAGAGAGAGAGAATCTTTAGCTACGAGAGAATCATTGGAATGTTAAAATGAGAATTTTAATATCCACATACCAAAACCTCAATGAAATCATACGTGATGGTCTGCTGAATATCAAAGCAGTCACCTTGCGAATTTCTAAACAATTTTATTAATTTTAAAGTTTGTACAAGTAACATTGATCAGGCGGCATCGCCATTCGTCATAAAACAAAAATAGCCTCTAGCGTTTCAGACGTTCGACAAAACTTCTTTAAAATGTTCTCTCTCTCTCTAGGCGCGTGTTTGTGCAGTTGCTGTTATCCGAAACAGTTTTCGAATTATTTAAGCTCGATTCCTTTCGTATAGTTTACACCAAGAGTAGAGCGAGTAGAGAACCTCATCAGTGAGCAGTTTTGTAAGAGGAAGTGGCGATCCCCATTTCATTTCCGGGTTGATAGGTGGGTAGTCATCTTCGTTTCGGGTTTGATGATTGATGAGTTTGTATTCAGATGTTGTTATAATTCTAAACTCGGAATTCGCCGTCCACACGACTGTTTTTTTTCTCTTCCCTCTCTCTCTCTCTCTCTCTCTCTTCCTCTCCATCCCCGCTAGTTATTTTCTGTAGAAATATATTTACTCTATCTCTCTTTTTCTCTTCTCACGAAAGGGGTAGGAGATTCGTCTCTCGTATATTTTTTTTTATTATTTTTATTCTTATTTTTTAATGCATCCTTTCGAATTTCGAAGCTTCGGTTCAATCTTTAACGATAAAAATAAGTTTTGCAACAATAAAAACCAAGTGTTGTATCAGAAAACCAAGAGTTTATTCCATCCGAGCTAAATCGATTGTCGCACGCTCCAATACTCAACACCTGGACATCACTAAAATAAAATAGAGAGGGGAGGGGGAAAATATATATATATAAATCAATTTTTTACGATCTCGAATTTAATTCAAACCCCCTTTTAAAGGACATAAAGAATCAACTCGGGCATCGGTTTACTCCATCCTAAATGCATAATGAGGATTTTCCAGATAGGGCGGTAATTGTTACTTTATCAAATTACAATTTATCGAGTGAGTTTAGTCAGAATCAGATAGTCGACAAACAAATCTGATAAATTACGTTTCTTTCTACTTTCCCAGACTAATTGGAACGACGTTGAGACTAATAAGTAAAGAAAGATTTGTGAAAATTGATTAAATATGAATAGGGATTAACAGAATAAGTCTTCTTAATTATCTTTAAGTCTCTGGTGTCAGTTTGATTTTAATCGATCCTCTTTTCTTTTTTTTCCTTCTTCTTTTCTCCCCACCTTTAGACTCCTAAATTGTTATTTAAACAATTATTTCTATTATTATTATTATTATTATTAAAAATTATTTAAAAAATTTATAATCCGAATTTAATTGCTGCTAAATTAATGATAAAAATGAAAAGATGATTCGCGAGTAAGAATCGCTTCTTTGTTATAATTAGCTTGAATATTATCGCGCTGTAAGAAAAACACGCGTATACAAAGCGTATTTACTCTACTGGGATATAACATACTTATTTAAAAAAAAAAAAAAAAAATTCAAAGCGTATTTACTCTACTGGGATATAACATACTTATTTAAAAAAAAAAAAAACTTCCGAAAATAGCGAGTTGGACTTAAGATATGCGGTAATTATCGTAGCTATGCTGTTTTCTTCTCATTTACTGGTGCTATTTTCAAACTTACGTCGTTATCTTGTCAATTTAAAAAGTATAAATACGTCCGTTAACAACTTAGCGAAACTTTTCCCTCGGAATACTTGGAGTTTTCCTATGCCAAAATGCTATTTTCGAGCTTTATCTTAAACCAAGCCAGCGATACTATCTTGACCGGTAATTAATTTTCCTCTATTGTAATAAACTAATTAGCCAAAGGCACAAAGTTTGATTCAACTGTTGAACTCGTCAGGTGCTGTGGCGTTTCGCATCCGGAGTTAATAGCCCGCTTGCGTTACGGATATTTCCGTCTTGCATCTTTGTTGGCTGATAACAGATGGCAGCACGATTTACGCCCTCCCAAAAACGAAAAAAAAAAAGAAACGAAAAATCGAAATTAATAAATGATTTTTAAACTAAACGTAAATCTATCTCTCTCTGTATTTTTTATCTTTGTTGGCCGATAACAGATGGCAGCACGATTTACACCCTCCCAAAAACGAAAAAAAGAAACTAAAAATCGAAATTAATAAATGATTTTTAAACTAAACGTAAATCTATCTCTCTCTGTATTTCCGTGGCAAATTAGTAAATACAATAGAAAATATACTTGTTATAATCGTGGTTTAACTAGCAGTTAATTAAACTGGCCATAATGAATACGTGAGCGTGTGTACTTAAGAAAGAGGAGTCATTAATATTAACATTAAATCTTATGATAATTTAGAAGTTACAGAGCGGAAGACAGAGAGTATCCAAGCTTTCTAATCATGCCTAATGGCAAAGAATCTTCGTTATTTTAAATTGTTATGGTTAGGAGGAGGTCGAGTCGAGATGGTGTTATGAAGAATATTAATTGCGCCTCGGTGCATCCCGGGAGATGTTAATGGATGTTGTGTTAAAAAATCACTCGCTTGTGCGCTTAACAAACTACATAAAACATGGCTGAGCAAGTTGTTCAGTCAAGCACAAACCAAGCCACTGGAACGAATCCTTTCTCAGAAGCTCGGCCCTCTTGCTAATAAAGCGTGAAGTTTTACCGAGAACTTTGGTCTGGCATCTGTTCTGTCTCTCAATGTTTCTTTTGACCATCTAATGAAAATATGACGTCATCTCTTGTCGAGGGGAAGGACCAAAAAAAAAGAAAGAAAAATTCTAACAGATAGAGGCGCATAAAAAGAATCTCGATATCGCTTACCACTTTGTTAGATAATTTAAGGTGTTTCTGTATATCCGAATTCCTCTATAACCGAAATAACGGATATAAAAATAACAGAAGAAAAGAGTTTATCATGGTTTCTTTTTATATAAGGTGAGGAGAGTAAAATAATCGTGATGTGATAATTTATGAACCTGTGATTAAGACGCTGTTGCTGAGATAAGAGAGTAAGAGAAGAGAGAGAGCAAAAGAAAACATAGCCTAATGGATATCAACTGTAGCAGATTAGCCATCCTAAAAAACTTAACAGATCGTTAGTAGCGCTCGATGGGTTGATAGTTAAGTTATCAGCTTGTCTTTCTGTGTATATATAAGACCCATAGATTACATCTATCTCTCTTTAAGTACTTCTAATTCTGATAGGTTGACGATTTCATTTTTTTTGACACGAACAAAGTTTTCTTTATCGAAACGGAATCGCCGGTTCGACTTCGCAAATTATCATCTCAATTAAGCCAACCAGATATTATTATTTTTTTTTACGTAATTAAAGAAAAAAATTTTTTTATGGATAACCGTAATTATGTCGATTCCGATAGTCGAATTTTGCTAACTCCGTTATTTGTTATGGTTGAATTATGACGGAAATTCGTATAAGAAGCGAGGAAGAACATCCTGCAGCTAGAAGAATCTTGGGTTTCTTCTCTAAAATGAGTTTTTCCAAAAATAGCTAGCTAATTTGAAAATAGGGAGCAGGAAACGTTTAAATGAAAGCATAAGTTATTTCTCAGTTAATATTTAACGAAGGGAAACATTTTAATTAGTCTAAATTTGACAATTTTTTTATACTTTTCTCAGAATAAAAGAAAGAAAAAATATATATATGTGCGAGTTTCGGTAATGCGAATCTCTTTAACTTTTGAATGCTTATAATACGCGTTTTGAGTTACATAAACAGAGATAAGCGTAAGATGAGTCGTTTAATTGTTTAAAATCGATGAGATTGCAGTTATACAATCGCTCAGATTGGCGAAACGAAGTTCCAGGAAAAGAGATTAAGTTAGGACAGCGGTTGCATTGATCTGCACAATTGACTCTAAACCGACCGTTCCAATCTCGTCTAGTTATGTTAAGGAGATAGATAATAAGGATATAAAGCTGTATTAAATCTAGCAAAAAGGACACGTTTTAATAGAATTTGCGGTTTATAAATCATACGTGATATCGCTTAATTGGCGTGTTAGAAAAACATTAATCTTTGATTAATGAAAACATGCGGAATGCCTACAGCAAAATTGGAGACAGATGGTAGACAAGATTTAAATTTTATAGCCTTTTTTTATTTAGTTAAAGAAAAAAAGCTACAAAAATCGCATGCGTGACATTAGAGTAACGTTTAATTAACGAGTAACGTTAATTATTTAATAATTAATTTTTCTAACTTTATAAGTGATAACGTTGCCGAATATTACGCGAAGAATCTTCGCAATAATTAATTATTTAATAATTAATTTTCTAACTTTATAAGTGATAACGTTGCCGAATATTACGCGAAGAATCTTCGCAATAATAAAAAAAGCAGAGTTAAAAATTATTAATATAAGTCTAAACTGTTTTTATAGTATAAAATGTAATGTGTTTCTGTTTTTACGATTTTTTTGGGCCATACCGCTTACGTAGAAGTAGATTTAAACATTTTAAAAATGGAGGATAGACATAAAGGGATTTGGTGAGAGCAAAGAGTGGTCGGAACAAGAATGGGTTTGTATATACGTCAGAAATTGCAATAAAAGAAAAGAAATGTCAATCAGGAATGCTGCAATCGGGTAAGAGATCTTCTCAAGTCATGTTGAAGATCTCCGAGAGAGTAATTTTGAGAAGCGTGGAGTCGAACAAACACGATAAAGTGCTTATTATTAAATCGGATATTTCTCGATATATTTCAAGTGTCCGTATAAAAATAAATAAATAAATAAATAATAATGCAATTTTTAGGTTTTTTTAGCTGTTTTTTCGACGTCCACTTTCTCGCAATACGGAAATAGATCGATAGGGATTGATTTTTGCAACTTTATGAAACGCAATCTTTAATGTTTAACATCACACGCTTGACAAGGACAACAAAAACATCCGTACGCGATTTTTATATATTTTATTTATTTTTTTTTCTACAAAATCTGGAAAAATGCCAGAATATATTTTGACAATGCGGACGAAAAGGGAGATGCCAATGAACAATCGACCATCTAAAAATTATAACCGTAACAGGAATTGCATTACGATTCGTAACCGCCGAGGAATGCGACCAGAAAGTAACTATGGTTACCGCCTGCAATGCAATTAGTCAATTTATATTACCAATAGTAATTTTCCGAATGTTCCGGATGCATCAGAATTAACGTATTTACAGATAAAAGATGATTATAATTGCTGATTTAGAAACAGAAAATGGATTTCGGTGTGATGGAAGGTATTTGTTTGAGTAGTGTGTTGTTAATTATCGAACGGATAACGTGCCACCGAAGAGAGGTTTCTATCGCGAATTTTTCTTCGCAATGTCATTTTTCAATTCATTCGTCGAAAGCGCATTAAAACGCTCGCAGGCATTGTTAAGAACGTTCTAGATTGCAGGTAATAACTTCAGGCAGAAGTATCAGTAGCCATTTTCGCATGATTACTGTATACAAGTCATTGAAACTGTTTGCAGATTCGCGACGAACACCGCACAAGCATTGGAGCGTAAAGCGAGAAAAATGCTTGCAAATTGTACACTTCCTAAATTTTTGAATTAACAAGTAAAACGCGTAGAAAATTTTTAACGGCTTCATTGCTAAGCGTGAGATCGACACCGCAAAGTGTCCAGCTATCATTATTATTGTCACAGGAAAATATTAATGTTATGCAAATTTAATATTTGTATTATAACATTGTATTCAGTTATATATTTCGATTAAATTTACGGTTCAATATTTGTTTTCGTCGATTCAAAATTCATCTTTAAGTGCCTTCCGACTGTCGTTACTTACTTAAGCACGAAAGATTAATCGAGACAAATGAGGAATTGCGTATTTTAAACACTAGAATTATTTTTTCGAATTTTCGAGGAAAAAAAGAAAAATTGATAGTTTAATTTTTGCACTATATATATTAATAATAAAAAAAATAATAGGAAGCGAGAGAAAAAAATTATTTAGTTGAGAAATATCGACGATATTTGCTATTAGCTTAACTTGTTTTCCGCTGGAAGAAAAATGCGGAAGATGAAGTAAAGCATTATTGAAGTAGATGCAGCGATTTGTTTTCTACCTCTTCCATACGGTAGAGAGTGTACATAGACTACAGATGATAAACAAAACTCCGAAAACTCTTCAATTAAATACAAACCGAATTGGGATGATTTGTCACGCTAGACGTATGCTTCGAAAATCGTGTTTACAGAAACTGAGAAAGTAGGGGGCAAAAAGATTGAGAAATATATATATCTTTTTTTCCTTTCTCGTATCAGGTCACGCCAACTTCACACTAGTAAAAGATTATTAGAAGAAAAGGGGGAGGAAAAAATCTACGAAGAAAATCCCCATGTTGTTAAAATCGGCTTGTTACATCCAAGGAGTATAATCCAAATCGACAGGTAGATTTCCCTTAGGATAAAAAAAAAAGAAAAAAGAAACTCATGAAAGGTACTCTGATTTGTATCTGAACATCCAGACAACTTCAATCTGTTAGTAATAAATTTTTTGTTGATTTTTTCAGCCATAGATGATGTAATAAAGTTTCAGCGAAGTTGTATCTATCTATATATCTATATATAGATATATAAAATAATTGCAGAAATTGCCTTGGGAGCAACATTCATTTGTCACCATTCTTTCGGAATTTTACAGTTTTGTTATGATATTTTTCCTTTGTTTTAGACGGTGTTAACGTCTTCCTCGCTCACCTATGTAGTATTAGTGTAAAGAAAATTCAGAGTAGTAGTTTTCGTTGGGAAATTTTGTCTGGATTTATTGTTTGTTACAGGAAAAAAAAAGGAAAAAAAATTATTATAATTTTTTTTTGTTTTTGAATTGATAGAAGTATCGCTCGGGGGAGAACTTATTTTTGAATGCAAGAAATTTAAATTTTAAATCTTTAGAATAAGTTAGTATACCTGAAGATAAATTGAAATTCCCTTCTAGTTAAGTATTTGTGAAAAGGAATTGTTCTTGAGGAAAAATGAAGGATATAATAAAAAAAAAAAATCTTTTCCTTATTAAAACGTCAATATGAGAAGTGTTTTTTTTCTATATACACATAAAAATAATATAAAAGAAAGAAGAAGAAGAAGAAATCTCTTTATTAAAATAATAATAATTCGGCATATAAATAATGGAAATTTTACTTGATTAATAATTTAAAGAATGCGGATTCAAAGATGGGAAAAAAGTAAGAAAATAGTTAAATTTTAACCGACATTAATAAACTTATGTTAATCTAGATTTTTCATTCTTCGTCGTCTCATTTATCTTTTTGTCTTTCTTTTCTCTTCCCGGTTGTAGAAGAACTAAGTCAGCATTAAAGCTAAGAAGGAAAAGGTGAGATTAAACTGATAGAACACGTCGCTAATAAAAGATGGCAATTCAATATGTGGCAAAAATCCTTTGATTCCGAGGTTTTCTTTGGAAGAAGGCGAGTAGAAAATCAATGGCAACATCCGGCATACGTCAACATTAGAATGAATGAGAACAAAGGTGATGGCCAATCCAAGAGGTGATCATACTCTACAAAGGTAATGAAACTTCGGTCTGGAAGCGACGTCATCGTAATTAAAATAATTAAAACACTTTACTCGGCACCGGAAAAGTAATGAAAAGTCTCTTTGATGTCATTCACTCTATGGTAGATTGTGAGTAGAAAGTCTCACTGATATATTTATATAAAAAATTGCCAGCGAAATAACTTTATTAAGTCTCAAATTTTTATTATTATTTTTTTTGTTACTCTTTTTACTCTAGGAATATTTCAAAACTAGATAGGTTATTAGGTGGCGAATTTAATTCAGACAGCGCAACTTTTCCGAACATATTTTACGGAAAACAAAGACATCTGTTGTGAGCTACACGGCAATAATGACTCTAAATAATTATAAGACCCGCTTGCCTATAAAGGAAAAAGGAAAAAAAAACTTACATTAATTTTGAGTTGTAACGATGTGTTTTTGTCACAGAGGGTGGATTATGTATAAGGTCTTTTTGTAATTCTCTTGTTTCACCGCCAGATGGCAGCAACGACACGTGCCTTAGACAGCCACCGAAACAAGTGCATTAATTAAGTTAGCCTTTCATTTGTAATCTTGTTTTTGTCGTGATAGAATATGTTTTCGATAATAGTGTAAACAGCACGGTTGTTTGCATATTTTGTCATTGCTACTTCTACAACTAATATTACTACAACTACTACACTACTACTACTACTACTACTACCGCTGCTTCTGCTGTTGCTACTGCTACTAATACTGTGCGCTTCTACCGGAAATCAATAACGCCGCACATTCCCAAGAAAAATCTTAATTTAAATATACCAAAGAGCTAGAAAGTTTCCAGAGAAAAATTGCTTACAGCAAAGTTTTATTCTTCTTCTCCGATCTCTTTCAGAGAAAATTTTTTAAAAAACTTTTATTCTTAATTAAATTTCATAATTTAATAATTTATTTTTTACGGATTAATTCATATATATATATATATATA
>AYEL01087749.1:0-41144 GCA_000484575.1 Olivierus martensii
AGCCGAAAGTTCTACGGTAATAAAAATTTTCTTTTTCACTTTAATGAGTTATTGACTATATCAGTAGAATAAATTGTCAACAACAAGAGATAACTAAAAGAAAATTCTTTTTAAAAATCTGTTAAAAATTTTTGTTGATCGGGAAACTAAATTTCTATTTATAGTATTGTTTCTATGAGAAATAATATTCAGTTATAACAAATTTGAATTACAATTGAAATATCTAAATTCATCTCCATTATAAATCAGGAATTCCCTATATAACATTTAATGTGTTCATTCTGTCCACTATACTATACTATCTCATCTAATTATTTTTTGATTTCAATAAAATTTATATTATAGGAAATCTCTACAAAACTAAATCAATTGCAAATGATCAAAATCAAAAAATGAAAAGTTATTTTATTGCTTCATCAATCTTTATTAACAACATTTAATAAATTAATAATTGAAATGTAAAATTATCCATCTACTCTCTGTGACAATTATTCATTCTTAGAAAAACAATAATTCACTACATTTCCTCACAAAGATAAAAAAACTTTCAATAACTTTCCAGTATAATGAATTTAAAAGATATTGAAAAGGAATTAATTTATTAAGCATCATATATCAAGGAGATATGAATGCTCAATAATATAAATTAGTATTTTCTTTGCATTGATTTCATCTATTGATTTTATCAATAGATGAAATTAATGCAAAGAAAAACTATTAAATATATATATACAAAATATCTTTTTAATAATTGATAAAATTTTTTATAAAAATTTCAAAACTTATAGCTTACTTTCGGATTTGGATCAAAAGGATTTAAAGTTTCAGCCTGTAATTAAATATTATCAGAGATTAGGTAGATTATTTTAATAATTATTTTAGAAAAGTTTAAAAAAAATAACCTCATGCAAAATCCGCTTTAGTTTCAAAAGCAGTGTTTTCATTCCATTAAGATCTTGACGAAGAAGTCGATAGGAAGATGCATCTAGTTTTACACTTCCATCTTCAATTTCTGTGACTGCCATTGGACGTGGTGGTCGTAATGGTAAGCTAGAAGAACGATTACGCCATTCTGCTCTGCTTACAGATTTATTTCCACCAAATGAAGCAGAATTTTTTCGATTTAAATGTGATCTGAAATTATTTAATTATACTATGTTAGATCAGAAAATAAATTACATCTTTAATATGTATTCTATTCTATTAATATATTTGATTTAGACTACCTCTTTTCTTCTACCATTGGATATGATTTTCGATATAATTTTTTTTCAGATTCAGAAGCAGAATGTTTCACTGAGTGAGACTGAACACTAAAATTTTAAAGAAACATGATAAAATATAGTTTAATTATTAGAAATAAAAATAAATCTGCAAAACCTGATTTTAAAATGTTTAATGATAACAATGAAAATTTTTCTGAAATATTAAACAGAAAAAATTATAAATTCAAAATTAAAAAGTAATTGAAAAATGTTAAGTTTATTTGAATTAACTTAAAATAATTGAATTTCTAGATTTTGAGGATTAATGATAATTATTAGAGTTTTCACCAGATATTATGATTTTTGTTTCTGTTCTCTATTACTGCATTTATCCTAAACTACTTAAAATATTACAAACTGAAGCACATTACACAGTTGGTTCTATAAAAATCTTTATTCGGAGTACTTTAAGTTAGTTTAATAACCATCTTCAATGAAAAAATACAAGATTAGAATCCTTTGATTCTATATTTGTATTTTTTCGTTGAAGATGGTTAGTAAACTAACTGAATAAAGATTTTTATGGAACCAACTGTGTAAAGTGCTTCAGTTTGTAATATATTATTATTTTGAATTTTGTTTAATAAACAAATATGTAGATGTCATTACATTTATTTTTAACAAGAAATTTTAAGACAGCATCATTTTTCCTTGTAAGAAGATATTATAATTGCTAGATTTTTATGAATATAATCATAATAAAATTTTATCATATATCTTATTTGAAAAACTTTAAAATAAAATTTTGTTAAATATACAATTAAAAAAATTAGTGTGTGAAATTATCATCATTATTTGAAATTTAATGTTAGATTTTATATTATCCTATGTTTCGATAATCAGCATATAAAAAAAACATGATAACAATAACAAATTTTCTTTTTTAGATAAAACAAATATTTCTTGTTTTATCTAAAAAAACATGATTATATGCATACTGCCTTTATATTTTTATATAATTCTATTATGCTGTTCTATATTTTTGCTCTGTAAAGGGCGCTTTATGCACAGTGATAGAGAAGTCTGGTTTTACAGGAAACTGATGTCATCGTATTGTATATCCATTTTGATCTTTGCTTGAGTCAAGAATGTTACACAGAATGTGTACTTCTTGACCAGATTGTTCTCCAATGACAATCTTTGCCTTGATGATGATGCAGAGGTTGGTCAGAATCAGCCTTATTTCATTGAAGAGTTCTTCTGAGACATACAAGTTGTATAGTAGCATGATGATTGTGTTCTTCTTCAGCTCAGCTTATGTGATGGCAAATTAGCAATGTTGACAGAGTTGATGAATTTTAGCATGAATTGGAATGCTCCTTCTGGCTGGTCTTTGACTGAATTGTAGTTTTGATAGACTTTGAATATCCAGGCAGCTACTCAATGATCTCAACAGGTTTCTTACAGATATATCTTGGTCCTTCATCCCCCTCATAATTTTTTTTTGATAAGTTTTAAGTTATTATTAATTAAAATTATTATATTATTATATATACAAATGCATTGAACATGAATTGAGAATAAATAAAAATGAAACTTTAGACAAATAATGTTACAATACAGTAAGAACATTGTGCATGACATGTTAATAACTGATAAGAATTGCTCACTTTATAGTATAGGATAGGATACACAAACATGAAGCACAATAGATAAATGAGTTTTCCCAACATTGAGACCTAGATAAATTGCTTCCTTGCAGCTGATAATAGTAGATTCACCTCATTTCATAAAAATTCTTAGGCCCATTTTCAAGATAAAATTTACAAACAAATATATAAGAATTGTTCTCTTTATAGTATTGGATTACTATATACTGGAAAATATTGTATATAATTTAAAAATACAAAATTATGCAGCATAGAAGTGACATCAGATTCATTTACCAGAACATCATATTAAGCCAAAATGCATATATAGTAGTTTGGTTTCCAAGGGTTTGACAATAACTGTCAAACCCTAGGAAACCAAACTAAAATCTTTGATGCTATTCCACATCATGTTTCTGCAATTTTTTGGAAAAATTTAATATTAAGAAACAACATAATAGTGATGAAATTATTAATGTTAGAGATACTAAAGTACTAAAAGAACAACAGATTCTTATACAGTAAGAATTTTTATGAATTTATTATTATTTTAATAATTTATTGTTACTTATATTTTGTATCTGTTAAATTTACTTTGTTATTACATATTTATATTTGTATAATTTTTAATTTTTCTGTAATCATTACACAATATCATGTAACAAAATTTAAATTAAATCTAAGTTCTATTTCTTTATTTTGCTGTATAATTGAATAGGGACTTTGACCAAAAGTACTTTTAAAGATTAAAGAATTAAAATCTTGGTTAGGAAAATACCTATAACACACAACAATAAGATTATTAATCAAGTCAAAATAATTTTTTATTAAAGCACTTTCAGGTGTTAACCAATTATCAATAAACAGACAGTCTAAAGTTTACTGATGATGGATTAATATCGAAAAGTATTTTATAAAAAATATTATTTTAGTTTAATTATTAAGCTTGTTGTTGTATGTTAAAGATTAAAAATAAGTTAAATTTAAAATTTGGATCTATTAAACATGCTCATTTAACATAAAATTTAAAATTTATTTCATCTTACCTATCACATTCTTCTAAAACTGTATCAATAGATTTATCATAATCCATCATTAAATCATCAGATGCAAGACTAGATGATGATGATCCCAAATCAGAATATGATACCACTCTCTCTCTCATTTCTGAATTTGTTCTCTCTCTTTCCTTTGATAATTTAGTACTAAAACTTCCTGTATCACTTTGGCAATCAATGCTATTAGCTGCCTGAAGGACATGCAGCTCATTAACTGATTGCTGAAGGGATGGAACACTATTATTTTTTACATTTTCAAATGAGATAAGAGCAGGTTGATCAGCAATTTCATCATCAATGAGAAATTCTCTGTTTTCAAGTTCTGATACAGGACTTAATATTCCTTGAGTACTGCTATCTGACTTTTCATCTGATTCAGGACTCAATGGATCTTTAATTGCATCTGAATCATTTTTACTAGCTGCACTGCTATCATTAAATTTATTATTTAAATTATTTCCTTTATCTTTATTTTGAGAATAACCTCTTTCATTCAAAATTTTTCTAGTTATTCTAGGAATGTTTGAATTATCTTTGTTCCCAGAAATGGCTTTTCGGAGCTCTTCTATCCTTTTTGCTGAAGAAGAAGAATCAGTATATTGTTTTAAAATTGGTATTTTTCTATAACTTAATGTATTTTTATATGCAGCATATGTTTGTTGATTTTCATATGAAAAATTTCTTAATTTATTTTTGTTCACTCCAGAAATCAATTTTTGTGAGAAACCATCAGTTTCACATTTATTCAAACCAAATCCTTTATATTTATATTTTGGTGTTGACATATTGCATTTTTTGATTCCAGCTATGTCATCATCTGAATTCTTTCGATTGTTATCGGTTGATATATTTAATTCAGATATATCAGCAGCAGTTTTAGCAATTTCAGAACTAAGAGTTCGTTTATTTTGAGATATTGGGGAACTTTCTAATGAATCAAAATGTTCAATATCTTTTAGAGTCTCAGAATCCTCTTGTTTCGCTTTCTCATTGAAACTACTTCCAATCCCAGAATCCCAGGTTTCAGCTGCACAGCTATCATGACTATCACCATCAGCTTTATTTCCTTCAGATGAATCAGAACTTCCATATTTATTTTGCCAAATGGGAATGTATGTTGAATGTTTTTGTGATGACTTTGTTTTATCATCATCTTCCAGTAATATTTTCTTTTCAGAACTGTCCACATTTTTTCCTACATATCGATTTGAAATTTGTGCTACTTGAGGCCGAGCTAATCCTGTTATCTGAGCTGTACAAATGGAAGGAATTTTGCTTTGGACAGATATTTTTATGGCATCAGAATTTTTAGTCATATCTATGAAACTTTTATTTACATCATAGTGAATATTATCATTATTTTCTTCAGTAGTTACATTGGCCATTTGCCTTTGAATATTTGTAGATTTATTTAGCTCTTGTTTATTATTACTATCATTTAAAATACTATTATTATTCATAATATGGATATTTTCTGTATTAGAATTAGGATCTAAATATGATTTATTACTTTCTAATTCTTCAAGTTCTGATGAAGATAAAATAGAAGATTGCAAACGTGGAATGTTAGATTGTCCTATTTTATTAGTAGAATATATCAAAGGTGATGGATAACTTTTTATTTCTTGTTTTGCTGTAATCTTTTTCTTAAAGTTGAGTCCAGTTGAAGAATGATTTCTGCTATAAGGAGTTGGCCTTGTTAATCTGGAAGGTTCCTCTTGTTTTATGGAAGCCATTGAGACTGTGGAATAACTGTAAGATCCCTCACTTGCCTTACGGGAATAACATGAGCCCATTCACAATGAATAAATCACACTCTATAAAAAAAAATAAAAAATTTTTTATAATTAAAAATAAATTCAAAATTATTATATAATATTTTTAATTACTCATATGCATAATAAATTTAAATGCTATACAGTAAGTCCTCAACTTATTCAGTTAATTCAGACAAAAAATTTCAAATAAATCAAAACTGCATAAGTCCAACAATGCTTAAATTTAATATATATGAATGGATGATTTAGTTAAAGGAATAGCCAAATAAAAATTTACAGACATACTTTAAACATAGATAAGGAAATTTAGGGCTGTAAGTGATATTTTTTCAAAATAAATTGATTAATGAATTTTTCATTCAAGCTTTATGGAAATTCAGCAAAAATAAAAAGACTTATGCATCCAAATATCTTTGAAACCATATAAGTCAAAATCGCATAAGAGGGACCTACTGTAATAATAATTTATACATTGAAAATAATAAAATAATCTATAACAAAAAAAAAAGAAAAATTTTGTGTTATATGTGTAAGAAGTGGTAAGTTCCAGAAAATAAAAGATATTAAAATTTTATGAAAAGATAATCAACTGCACATTAAGCAGAAAAATCTAAAATAGAAATGTTTTCAATCAAAAGAACAGCTATCAGCTGAGATAAAATGTGCCAATAGAAAAGGGTGAGATTATTAATAGGAAAATGAGAAGTTTACAAAATGAGGTAACTCCAATTGAACCTAATACTTGCCAAAAAAATTAAAATTTGACAAGTATTGGTTTACAAAATGATTAATTAAGACAGAATATTATATAGAATGTTGTTAAATAAATTTTCTAATATTTTAAAAAAATATTAAATTATTTTGATAGAAAACAATTATTTTAGATGAAAGAATTTTTTTATCAATAACAAAATTTTAAAAAGCAAAATTGTTAATAGTTATTTTTATCACTTTTGTATTTGGTACAACAATAAAAGAATAGCATATAAGCTGATATTTATTACTAGCTTCCAAATCTCTCTGCAAATAACAGTTTGTTCAGTTTATTGAATTCATGATAAAAATTTTGAAATATTATAGATATATTTAGTTTTATAAAAACAAATACATAATACTATCATCTAAAAGCATTCTTGAATAAACTTGAATATTAAGAGGTTTCAGATTTTCAGTTTAATTTCACTTAAGAATTAACAGTTTTAGACTTGTAAGTTTCAAAAATTATCTAAACAACAACTGAAAAATTATCTTTGATGAAATAAAGGAATTTTATTAAATGAATAACAGTAGCATCAAAAAATGAGTCATTCAATATCAAAAGTAATATTTGCAATACTTAAACTTTATTTAAAAGTTGATATTTATCATTCACCAAAGTAAATTTGTTTCAGAAAAGAGAGATTCAAATTCATTTAACATTTTCTGATAATTAAATACACTAACTCTTATTTATAAGAATAGAGTTTTTGTGAAAAATGGATAAAAAATCAGATTCTCATATATTGAGAATTAAATTAACGTTAACAAAAAAATTAACATTCCCAAAATCAAAAATGCAAATTATTTTTCACTGAAATTCCATCTAATTATATAAATGACAATAAAATTTCTTCAATTATTAACAATTTCATAACTTAACTTTAAGTAACAGTTTCTTAAAAAAGGTCCCCTAATAAATAGGGCAGCTTACACCACAGGTGGGCAAAAGGCAGCCCACGGGCTGGATCTGGCCCGCGAAGGCATCTTATATGGCCCACCGCATAAAGTATAACACATTATAGTTTTAAGGCCCACATTTGTAAAATTCTACTCAAAAAGAAAAAATAAAATAGTGGATACTCTGTAGTGTTAAATAAGGGACACACTCGCTAGTGTACACATACACTACTGAGTTTCTGCAAATTCTGATGATATAATTAACCATGAACATATTAAATTTCCCATTCTCATTAAGTTTTAAATTTGTTTTTACAAAATTAATTACGTAGGTTCCTAATATTTTGTAACATTCTGATGTAATAGGTTGTTAGCAATCCATCAGTTTGATAAAATACTTATGTTTTTAAAGAAAATTATCTGAATTTATTAATTCAGGATGAATAATTTTCTAATGTTTCTAATGAAAAAAACAGTTTCTATGGATACTTTTGATCTCTTTGAATAAAAAAAAAAAAAAACTAAGAAAATAACACAAGTATAAATTAAAAATAACATTGATACACGAATATATTATTTGTGTAAGTATCACAAAAGTGGCTACACATGATAGCGAGATTGATAAGAATGTGTGCATATAAATTGGCGTGACCATTATTCTTGTTTGTGTGATGGTGAGAGGAATATATTTGTGCAAGAATCAATCTTGCTTGATCATGAATAGTCATTTTATGTCAAACTAATTTTAATAATTATTAATAGATTAGCTAATGTTATCATCAATAATGTCATTACATAATTACAAAATGGTCCGTAAGATTAAATTTGCCCTTAGGTACATTTCAATTTTTATACAGCCCACTTCATCCTGAAGATTGTTTATCCGGCCCTCGGCAGAAATTGCCCACCCCTGGCTTACACTATTAAAGCTTTATATAGAGTTCTATTAATATGTAAAAAAAGATGTTTACAAAATATAAGATCTGGATTCAATTCCTGATCTCATATCTTCACAATTTTTAATTTTCTAAGCCCAATCCCCAGTCTTGAAGATCTGACCAATCCAATAATGTAACTTGGATATAAGAGTTCTGAATGGAAGTAATAATTTTCTATTTTCTCTCTCTGAGCTTTATCAAACTCAGACCGCATTATAGATTTGTTTTAAAGATTTAAAATTTAAAAGAAATGAATTATTTTATAAAATTAAAAGTTTAACATTCAAATTTTTATAAATACAGTCAAACCTCTATAAGTGGATCTGGATAAGTGGATAATCTGGTTAAGTGTATCAAAATTTTTAACATTATTTAATGTTTATACCAGGGATATGTATAATTTCAGACAATAATGGAAGTGGACCGTTAAGGAGGTGAAATGCTAATTATGATGCAAAGTTGAGAGAATTGAAAATTACATGCATTTTCAAGTTTGTTTTCATAATATCTTGAAAATTAAAAATGTTAGACATAAAAGTTGTTGCCCTTTGAGAACTCTATAAGCATGTGTAATTGCCTTTCAAATCGAGATTTTAGTTTTCAAGAAATTAAAGTGAAAATCAGAAGATATATTTCTCTAAATAAACCTAATAAAAGTAAAAAAAAAATATATTTCTCTGTTACAAATAGTACTTCCAGTATACTATACAATGTATGTTGCTTGCATAAACAATAAAAAATTGAGAATGCAAAAACAAATATGAAACTAAAATTATGTACAAATATTATGTAAACTTTTATTAATTAAAGCCAAACATTTAAGATTTAAAAAATAAAAAATTCAACTTAAAAATCAATTACCAATTATTTCCATAACAAATAGATTTTTGAAATACAGATTTTTAATGCATATATTGTATTTATTTATAAATAATAAAAATCTTGTCATAGATTATAGAAATGGTATTTTCTATGTTATATGCATGCTAATTTATTGATACTGGTTAAGTAGATATTCTCTTGTCCGAAACCGATCCATTTAGAAAGGTTTGATTGTATTTTATAACAATTTACCAGTATGTAAAAATAGCAGAACTTGAAATTTCGGATTTTTCTAGGCAATAAGTTTTGTGCTATTAACTTAAAAATTTAAATATTTTGTAAAATTCTATAGGGGAATTCAAATCCTTAAGATTGAACTTGAAATAAGATTTAACTAACTCTTAACTTCATTTATTTAAAAAAAAAAAAAATGTTCAAACTTCTACAGATTTCTCTTTATTGTATTTTGTATTTGTTTGGCCACAAAAATAAGCTCAAAAGATCTAATGTATAGTATACCAAATTCTTTTAAATATATTAATATAGTTAGAAAGATTTGAATTAATAGTAAGAAAAAAGAGTACTTCAGAGCTAAAAAAACATACAAATTACATTAGAGTAATTTATAGGAAATCGGAAAAACCAGGGCTAGGGTATCAGTATCAGTGTCGGCAATAACTTCCTCATTACTCATAATTTATTAGTTTTAAAGTTAAAAAATGTATTAATAATTCTTTTCTTGTTTGGTTAATAAATAATTTTTTCAGTAATAAATATTGAATAAAAATGTGTCTAAAATATCATTTGTGCATGTTTACTGTCAAAAGAGTCGGTGTCAGCAAAAAAAAAAAATAAATGTAGATGTCAGTGTCGGCACCTCCATTTGTATGTAGGTGTTCCTGCTAACACCCCAGCCGTGAAAAAAACAAAAATTATTTTTTAAATATACATTGTTTAAAGTAATGATAATTACAGTTGATTCAGTTTAATTGGGCCACCAGTTAATTGGGGTAGCCCCTTAATTGGGCTAAATCTCAAAGAACAGAAACCAAACTAATAAACTAATACAGTCTGACCCCATTAACACGTGGTAGTCGGGGTCCATGGTTACTAAACTGCAGGTTAAGTAAATCTCAAGTTACAGTACTGAATTAATATAAATTGAGCAATAATATAAGTTCCAACATTGATACAAATTTTCTGTGCAATTTCAGTTTGTCATGAAAAAAAAATAAAATAATACCTTTACTTTGAAAACTTGTTTTATTAAAATACACATAAAATCTTTACTTAATAACGAAGATGTCTAGGAGTGATATAACAAGCAATTGCTTATCAAGGTAGCCATGGTAAAACCGCATGTTAAGCAAACTTGTGTGTTAATGGGGTCCGACTGTACATAATTTAAACGCTTAATTGGAACAGTAGCAGAAAAGGAATTTAACAATTTTTGATATATTTTAGGGTTTGATATATTTCAAGAGTATGTCAACACTGCATACACTATTATTTAGCAACCCTAGCATAATGCAAATCAGTTATCTATTGTCGTGCATCTAGCAAGTTTGCGTCTGTTTAAGAGTCTACCATTACTATCACAGATTAGTTGATACAGATGGGACACTTCGCTTATTCGAAGGTGCTGCCACTATTGGCAGTACTTGGCATTACTCATTTCACTTTTGTGGTAGATAGTGAAAGGTTAGTTATTATTGTTTCTACGAATCTTGTGGCAGTTTTATTACGAAAAACCTTGTATAATTAAAACTTTCAATAGATTAAAACATCATTTTTATTAATAGTTGAATTAATTAAAAGTTTCAATAGATTAAAACATCATTTTTATTAATAGTTGAGTTCATTTCAAGTACTCTCCATAGAGGCGCTTCGTTCATTTCTTGTATACAATACAGTTTATGAGAGTGTCCTATCTGTCTCAACTAATCTGTGCATTATTATATACCAGAGGTGGCCAAACTGCAGCTCGCGAGCCACATGCGGCTCTTTGGTACCTTCAATGTGGCTCCATACAATGAAAATCAATAGTAAATATGAAGCAAATACTTATTTAAGTTTAACAAATTACAGATATATTATTTTTTATCATAAAAAGTAGTATGTATCTATATGAAATAAATGCATCTGAAATAAACAATTTTTGAAAACATTCTTAAGATTACCTGAAAATCTGATGCGGTTCCCATTGATCCAGAAAGAAAATGTAGCTCTCGAGTATTTCAGATTCTCCTATGTGGTTTGTAATGACATGAAGTTTGGCCACCCGTTATATACTGTATATACAATATTCATTTACAGTGTCGATTTTATTTAAAATTTTTAAATCTTTGCAAGATGCCAAGAAATGAAATTGTAAAATTTATCGTGTATGTATTATTTTTTTAGAAGAAAAATGATTTTGCACTTTCAGGTAAAATTGCTTTGCTGGATAAAATTAAAAGCCAGCCATTTATTCTTGAATAAAATTGCTTTGCTGGATAAAATTAAAAGCCACCGTAGACTCGTTGAAATAAACCAAACTCAAAAACTGCTTTGCTGGATAAAATTAAAAGCCAGCCTTTTAATACAAGCCATCGATTCATTGCTGAATAAAATTAGAAGCCAGCCATTTAATACAAGCTATCGTAGATTCCTGAATATTTGCCAAGATGCCAAGAAATGATTTTACACTTTCAAGTAAAATTGCTGGGCTGGCTAAAACTAAAAGCCAGCTATTTAATACAAGCCATTGTAGACTTGCTGATATAACTGGTGTACCAAATTATCATAGCATGTCTCCTACAGCAAGAAAATCAACTGTGTAAGGAGTGGGCATTACAAAAAGAAATTCCAGGAACATCCAAAAGAAAACCTGATGGAAAGGATCCAGAAGTTCAAGAAGCATTAGATCAATGGTTTTCTATAGTAGCAGGCGAGGCATGAATATCAACAGTGGCCCAGTGTTGAAGGCAAAGTCAAAGGAGATCACTAAAAAGTTATAATTAGGTACCTATTAATAAAGCATTAAAATAGGTACCTAATTATTATTCTTTTACCTACTTATTTATTTACCTATGTATTACATATTTTATTTTAGAATTTATTATTAGTTCATTTAATTGAGCAGCTGTTTAATTGGTCCAAAATGGATTAGTCCCAATGTGTCCCAATTAAGCGGAATTGACTGTATATATAACTGAGGTTAGAAGAATAATCATATATAATAAAGAAATAAACATGTGGAGTCCATGTTTCTGCGCATGTGCGAACTCCCGCGCCAGAAGTATTGCCGTTACTATTTTCTCTCGCTTCGAATCTTTAAGAGTCTTCTGGAATGGCATTACTATTTTCTCTCGCTTCGAATCTTTAATTGCGTCTTCTGGAAAGTAAATCCCAATCTCATTATAAATTTTGCTTTAGGTCTTTTAGAAAACTAAATCCCAATCTCATTATAAATTTTGCTTTAAACAAATCCCAATCTCATTATAAATTTTGCTTTAAATTATCATAGTTTACTTTCCATTAAATGTCTTTTTATAAATTTTGCTTTAAATTATCATAGTTTACTTCCTATTTATGTTTGCATTTACTTCTTTTTAATAATTTGACTTCAATTTCTGTCTTTTTCGATCGAAAAATGTTGATTGTTCCCTGGCTTGAGAGTTCAGTTTGCATTCGGCACATCGAGGCTATATAAATGTTGCATTTAAATAATATTTCAGAATTTATATAATATTTTATTCACTTAAGAAATTATAATTTTTTATTTTAAGATAAAAATATTTACAAATTGCGTATGAATAGTGTTACCTTTGTTGGTTCGGCTGTCAGGTTATCTTGAAACAGACTATAGTTAGCAAAAATTTTTCATAAATTAATGAAAAAATTACAAAAAGAGCAAAATGACCACACTAAATAGTGAAATCTTTTAATCCTTTTAATGCCCACAATTAATTGAAATTAAGCCTAATTAATATGCAAAAAATTAAAATGATCATATCTGGCTTAATTTTCATCAAAATCTTTTAAAATTCACAATTTATAGCATTTTTCTTTTTCTTTCTTTCTAGCAATTTAAGTCTTTTTGGAATTTTTCATAATTTTTTTGTTACATATATCAGATCATGGTAAACACGTTTTTTAATATGAAATCAGCCATCTAATGAAATCATTGATATTTTTAGACAGCATATCTCCTCTGAACAAAATGAATCAAGAATGAAGAAATTCAGACTATATTTGCAGAAATGATTTATAAAAACCAATTGTCAGGTAACTTTTGTTTAATGAAATTATGAGTTATAATTATTAAAAAAAATACATAATTTCTATGAAGTATTGCTATTGTTATTAATATTTCATTATTATTTTGCTCTTGCTTCCTTTGTACATTTTTTGACAGTACTTTTAATGAAAAATAATCACACACATGAATATGATCTAATCTAGTACAAGATGTCCTGAAAACAATACCCCAACAACGAGTGGTATGGATGTTGAAATTAAGCCTACTAATATGCAAAAAAGTAAAAAAATTAAAATTGTGAAATTTTGCTTTAATTTAGTTAAAAGCTTTTGAAATTTTCAGTTTTTATTGCATTTTTTGTTCTCTAACAATGTAAACATTTTTTTTCAAATTTTATTTTGTTTGTAACTTTTCATTATGTTTATGAGATCAGTGAAAACACTATTTTTTTATTTGCAATTTTGGCCATTCAACAAAATATGTCATGAATGAAGAAATTCAGCCAAAATTTTTAGAAATTATTTATAAAAAAAGCACAAGTTATGTAACTTCTGTTGAATGAAGTTATATCATATAATTATTAAAACAATTATATGAATTCTTTGAAATATTGTCAATTTTATTAATATCTCATTAACTTATTCTTACTTCATTTACACAATTTTTAGCAATACTTTTTATAAATTTTTTTTATTTTATCAAAAAATCCTAACATATACAAAAGTGATCTCATCTGATACATAGTTATATTTTCTGTTCCTCTAATTCAGTGGTTCTCAACCTTTTTTTTCCCGGGCCCCTTACATTTATTTGCTACATTAAGCAGGCTGCAACATGCTATATCAACAGTTGGCAACGGGTTGGTGTCATGCGAAAAAATTTTATGAGTGCATCAAGGACCTAGCCCTGGGCCCCATACATTTATTTGCTACATTAAGCAGGCTGCAACATGCTATATCAGCAGTTGGCAACGGGTTGGTGTCATGCGAAAAAATTTTATGAGTGCATCAAGGACCTAGCAAATTAGAAAAAAATCTAATTTTTCCAGATTTAAAAAAATTTTTTAATATCAGAATTGTTTTTTTTTTGCATGTGAGAGATGAATTCCACACTTTCATTAAATTCATGACTGTGCATTCCAGGTCGCACATAAAAAGTTGGCGGGCCGCAGGTTGAGAATGGCTGCTTTAATTGGACTGCCACAAGTATATTGTAACTCCAGACCCAATGCCACTTATCCTTGTAAATAGTAGACTTTGATGCAATTTACTGAGAAAGGAGTGGCTGCTATAAAGCAATAAAAGTGCCATCCCCTTTAAATGTCCTGAGGGTGCTTATGTTTCCTCCCAATTTTCTCCTAAATTTTGGCAAAATTAAAACAAATATAAACGATTTTGACACATTTTAGTTGATTTTAACAGAATTAACATTACTTAATTACTATTTATTGCCATTTCACTTGTAGTTTCAGTCTTATAAATGATTGATTCACAGCACAATTTAAAGTGAAAAACTTCATTATGTGCCATAAAAAAACTTTTTTTTTTAATGGCATATTTTCAGAAGTTTTTCACTTTAAATTGTGCTGTGAATCAATCATTTATAAGACTGCCATTAACATTACTTTCTTATTAACTACAATTTTTTATTTTCAAAATTATATAGTTTATTTTAAGAAAAATTCAATTTTTTCCAAAATATCTTTTATCAAATCACATAATCGAAATGGATTTGGTTTGTTAGCTATAAAATTGACAGCATGGGATAAAAAAATCTAAATTCTATTGAATTGTTCTAATATAAACGATGTTTGTTTATGTGTAATTTTTAAAAATATTTCATCAACTGAAAAAATTTAGGATGCACAAAGGGTGTATTTTCACCAATTACATACAAACAAACCAATTTGCAAAACCTGATTAATAAAATCAGAATTGAATTTTTAAATCTTTTTTTTATTCTGTGGCATTGATGTGTATAGATGGCAAAGGCATTCAAGGAGTTAAAAAAGAATATCTGACAAATGGTTGGAAATAAAATTTATTTTTTATGGCATATTTGTGACAGGGATACCAAAAAGTACCAATAGGTGTACATTTGGTATATGTACAAATGTACATACTGTACATTTTCAATCTTTTATATCCACTACAAGCAGTCAATGAAATTTAAATTACAATATTTTCCAAATACTCACCATTAGTGGCAATAATCGAAGAATGGAATTTGCTGCTATCTTTTGCAATGTGTTGACTGAAATCATCACACATGCATTGGTGATTAATTGTTCAAGTTCCTCAAGTACGTGCTGTCTTTTAAGTAGCCTCATAGGAAGAAATCGCACAGATTCAGATCAGGAGAATGTGGGGGCCACTCCATTCCCTTTCCAGTTGTACGAGAGTATTGGAGAACAATGATTCAATTGTCAAAATATTCATCCAGAAAATCAAAAACCACTATAGTTCAATGAGGGCTTGCATCATCTTATACAAACCAAGATTTTTATAGGAAATCATCCAGGGCTTTTTTTTATGGTTACAAACTGATGCAAAATTTCCATGTAGGGCAACGAAGTGATTGTCTCCTGCAGAAAAAAATAGCCCAATGATCCGTCTGCTGGAAATAGCAGTCACATGCTCACTCTTTGTGGATGAAGAGTTTGTGGAATACACAAGTGGATGTTCTATCCCCAAATGCGCCAATTTTGTTTATAGATTCATCAATATGGAAATGTGCTTCATCAGAAAACTATATGGAACTGACACCAGTATCACCAGCATTAATCATTTGCAAAGTCTTTGTTGAACCAATGAAACTGTAAGCAGCTGATACATTTGAATTTTAAATGGGAACAAGTCTAGGCACTCCCTCAATTGTTTGTTTGTTTGTTTGTGTTTTTTTTTTTGTTTATTTTTTTTTTTTTTTTTTTTTTTTTTTTTTTTTTTTTATTTTTTTTATTTTTTTTTTTTTTTATTTTTTATTTAATAAATTGTGTGTGTGTGTGTGTGTGTGTGTGTGTGTGTTGCTGTTTTGTTCTTTCTAGCTTTAACTGCAGTTTTTTGGATTGAATTTCAAGGACTGTGTTCAATAATTTGCTGCACAACCTGCACATTTGATTCCATAACAGCCAACTGACATCATCCAATGCTTCCAGTCAAATCATCTGCAAAACTTCCCATCCTTTCAAATTTCTCAAATAACTGCATTACTGTCTTCCAATCAGATCCTTTCGCTACTTTAAATTTACATTGGAAGCTTTTTTCATCTCCATTGGATTATATCTTTATCAGTGAAATTCCAACACAATGAAAACCCACTGTTCCAAGGAATACACCATTTTCTGTAACTTCTGCTTGTTTTGCAGTCAATGTGCCCACAACAGAAGACAGACTACGGGAAATTTTATTGCAATGGGTTGAATGCTGATAGTGCTAGGTTGAGCACATGCAGTGCCACCTATCAGTGTTGTTTGATACTATACAAAAATTACGACTTAAAATTCAACTCATCGCACAAATATACTGTAAGAAACAAATTTTTTTTATTGCTAACTGTTTTTCAGATTATGTTCCTCTAATTCAGTGTCTGCCAAAACATTTTACTTCACGCCACACCGAAGCAGGGGAATTTGTTTCGCAGTATACTAAATAAAAATCCAAAAAAAATTCATTTCATTAATATAAATCAAAATATTATTATTATAGGAAATAATAATAAAATAATATTGGTTTATCAAAATTACATATGTATATAATATAAATAATAATTTTATTAATAAGAAGGATGCAATTGATTTTGAGAAATAATTATATCAAGATGTGGCTCTAAATTAGATAAACATATATGTAACTCCTCATTTACTATCAGTAATCATTCCCCTGTTTTTGATTGAGTTTCCATAAGAGCTGAGAAACCTAATTCACAAAGATACTATGATCCAAATGGCAATGACTGTAGTAGCTAATCGAGGATATTGACCCCAGAGCGAAATCCATAATGCTGACAATTCTAAAACAGAATGTGAAGCTTTGTACAAAGGGTCATTTCTCAAGTCTGTTAAATTTTCTTTTTCTGTTAATGTCAGGTCTATATCCTGCTATTTTGCGATTTTTATTATCATGTAGATTCGTAGATGGACTGAATTTTATGACTGAGAAACGCACTATATTAAATATTTGTAAATCTTTCGCGGCACACCTGGAATCTCTCGCAGCACACAGTTTGGCAGATACTGCTCTAATTGGACCACAGATGGTTTATTGTGACATCACAGCCAATACCACATGCTGAGATGCAAAATAGGCTTGGCTGCAATTTCATGAAGTGAATGGCTGTTGTAAAGCAATAAAAGTGCCACACTCATTTAAATAGCTGGAGATTGTTTAAATTTTGTTTTTTTGAATTTTTTTCTTAAATATTGGTGAAATTGAAATGAATATGAATGAATATGATTTATTTTTGTTTATTTTAATCAAATTAACCAATATTTTCCTATTATTTACAATATATTTTTCAGTTTTAAGTATTTTATAAATCAGTTTATGAAAAATTCAACTTTTACATAAAATTTCAAAAATATCATTTATCCCATCCCAAAACTGAAATAACTTTAATACAGGGCTGTCCAATTATAATGAACTCAAGGGCCATAGCCATGTTTACTAGAGATATGGGGGGTTTCATTGAGATACTATACATTTATCATACAATTTTTACTGATTTCTATGAGATATACAATTGTGAATGAAGCGAAGTTTTTTTGTTATAAAAACCAAATTGAACATTATCAAATACGCATAAAGCCGAAACCTCTCTTTAATTAAATTGATAGGCTTTTTCCACTTAGGGAAATTTCCAAAAAAATATTATCCTAATTATTTTAGTGTTGTGAATTGAGAATTCAATTATAAGAGAATATTCAGAACGAAATAGGAAAATTTTTTCAGCTCATATTCTGTGAAATATATTTCAAAAAAGTAACTTCTTTATTTTGTGTATAATGTTGCAAAAATGACCTCTGACAATGGTGATATCCTTTTATGCCTGAATATGAGCATAGAAATCTATTCTGGTAAGATTCTAGTTGAGCTATAGCACGTGGATATATGATAAGTGCCTGTCGACTCAAAATTAAATTCTTACTTTTTTGAAAGTACAATAGGTTCTAATAAAAACATTCTGAAAGCCCAAATAGTGTTGGAATGAATCTTTAATAAACGGAATTGTTGATTCATATTTTATACGTCGGTTGGTGGGCGGCGAATCTTCAATTCTCCTATCATAGATCCGCGTGCTGTAGCTCAACTAGAATTGGGTTAAATAAATTATTATAACCTGTGAAAATGAGCATCGAAAAACTTTGGGCTATTCCTTACAGATGAAGAAAAGGTTCTGGATGTTAACCAGACAATACACTAATTAAGACAATTCATGATGTAAAGCCTATGAGTCAATAAAATGTGAAAAATAAATGTGTGTGGTGTGGATCTGAGATTTGTTTGAAAGAAAACTGCTTTTACTTGTGGAGTATTGTATTTTGTTATTTGATTAAAATAAAACTGAAACAGTTTAAGTCCAGAATATCTTATTAAGAAAAGTAAAATCAACTTGGATAAGCTTGCTTTCAACAATTTTGGATTCTATATACTTTTTACTTGATAAAGAAGGATATATACCAGGGCTGTCCAATTATAATGAGCCCGAGGGCCGCAGCCATGTTTAGTAGAAATCTGTATTTCAAATGGCCATATATAAAAAAATGCTCATGTTCCATCTAAAGCAGTGCTGTCCAATTATAATGAACCTGAGGGCTAAAGTAGTGTTTACTAGAGATATGGAGGGTTGCAGTTAAAAAAAGGGGGAAGGGCTTTGGTACTTAATATGCTATTGTCTCAATAAATGGAATAAATAAATATAATGCTTTTATGAACCTGAGGGCTAAAGTAGTGTTTACTAGAGATATGGAGGGCTGCAGTTAAAAAAAGGGGGAGGGGCTTTGGTACTTAATATGCTATTGTCTCAATAAATGGAATAAATAAATATAATGCTTTTTGGAAACAAATTTTATTTCCAGATTAACAAACCTTATTACAAAGGAACGCATAAATATAACTCTTTTTGGAAACCAATTTTATTTCCAGATTAACAAACCTTATTACAAAATTATATTACCGGATTGCATCCAATAAACTTGTTAACAAAAAGTTATAAAATATATACAGTTAAAAAAATATAATAAAAGTATATATGTACCTATTTAATGTGATAAATGAGGGTGGGTAGCAGCATTTACAAGGGCTGGATATTTACATCCATTCCTGCTGTAGCTATCTGCAGAATATGTAAAAGAGAAGAATGTCCAAGGCAGGTTCTGAATCGATTCTTAACTGTCTTCATGTTATAAAATGCACTTTCACACAAATAAGTACTGACAAATGCATTAATATTATGTACTTTCTGACCAAAATCACAAAAGTTAGGAAAATGTTTGTTAAACCAAGTTTACCTATGTTATTTGTTTTAAAAAAAATCATTTTCCCACTGCTGCTAATATACTCGATTTTCATTTTCTATTTTACGTTTTTCTCACTCATTTCACAAATGCAACAAACTCATATGATAAGATAAAAATAAAATAAAATTAAACAGTAAAATAAAATCAAAACAGAATCTCAGAACAACAGCCACACAATCACTGAAATGGTGTGTGTTAGAAATGAAAAAATAACTTTAAAATACAATCACAGTCCAAAACTTTAAACTGAAATAGCCAAAATTAAAATTGACATGATTGAAAGTCTTATAAAAGTATGATGTCATCGATAGCTTGTTTATCATTAAATAATTACCAATAATTAAGAAAAATTAATTAATTGAGTTAATATAATTCAATTTTAGATTGTTTTTATTGATTAATTAATTGAGTTAATATAATTCAATTTTAGGATTCTTTTTATTAATTGAGTTAATATAATTCAATTTTAGGGTTCTTTTTATTAATCTCTTAAAAAAGTAATAAATAAAAGTGAAAAAAACATTTAAAAGTAATAATATATCACAAATCGTGAAAGCCTCGCAGGCCATAATAAATGGCTTGGTGGGCTGCATGCGGACCGCAGGCGCCTTTTGGACAGCCCTGATCTAAAGAATCCGTCTAATTGATTTTGAGATTCCTTTTCCAGAGTTTTTCAGAAGGATTTGGATCTTAATTATTTATTGTCATCTTTCATTTTTTAGCTGAATGTATCATAGATGTAGGTAGCTAATGATAGAATGATTTTGTTACTTAATCTGTAGTAGAATATATATGACATTATAATGTAGAAGACAACATTCCATTGGGTTTTTTACTTTTTCTTTTTTTAAGGAAGGAATGAGAGAGATTTTAGAGAGGAACAAGGAATGAATATTATAGTTCATAAGGGATAAATTTAGAAGACTATCAACAGTAAATAGAAATGCCTTTACTTATTTTAACAAACTCAAATATTGTACCTGAGTGTTTTTAATAAAAAATTAATTAAATAAGATGTTTAATCAACTTTATTATTTTAATATTTAGAATTCTGTCTAGGATATCTTGCACCTTTTTCTATATTTTAGACTGTATTATTTGCATAATATGAGATATTTATGCTTTAGAGAACAATATCAAATCTGTTTTAACTAAAGTAATTAATGCATTGCATACTTTTAAAGACCCAAGAGATTGCCAAAATAAAAGACACTTTAGAGAATTCAGCAATTTTCAATTTGAAAATTTTATTGAAAAATCAAACACTTTAATATTTGTTGAAGATAATCTGATGTTAGTAATCTTATCTTTGTTTGCAGTGTCTTTAACATTGTGATTATTCACAAATTAAATGCAAATGTATTCATCAAATTTGCTATCTTTTAATAGATATAAGTTCATTAATTAGATGCAACATAGACAATTACAAAGATGAGCTAATGAAAATGAAGAAATCTGCTGGCAATGATCTCAGTCTGGGATAGCAGTGAAAGCTGTTACTCATTTTCAAAGTGAGGAATATTATGCAGAAACATGAGTATGAAAAAATAATGAATTTTATGCTGAATATTCTTAAAGATAGCTGTAAATTGTTAATAGTGATGTTAATATAAACCTGTTGTATTTGGCATCATCAATGAAGTTATGCTTAAAATTGTAATGAATTTCTATCTGGAGAAAACTCAAATCTTTATTACATGAGGAATTTAAAATGAAGTTATTATCTCTGAATTGCATATATATTTGCTAAAAGGAAATGCAAAAGGAAGAAATGGTATATTACTGTATTACTTCGAATTTAAGCCACAGTAGGATTTTAAAATTGGAAAAAAAATAAAAATGATTTTATAATAGATATTGAAAAACAAGAAACATTTTTATTTACTTAAATAGGTACTAATATACATAATAAGCTACCTAATTTATTGAGAATCTTTTTCAGATATACTATTACTTTTGTTTTTTTTTAAGTAGTGCAGGTATCTTCTCTCAAACATATTTTAATCAATCTTTCATCAATTCTGTTGTCATCCATGCATTCTTTTGTGCTTGAATTATAACATTCTTAGGAAAATTTCCACTGGGTGGAGTTTTTTGTTTAAAATAATAAAAGTAGCAATTTGTTTCCATCAGCAGTTATAAACAGCATATAGTAATTTGTGATTTTTCTTATAATTAAAATATGGCCAGATACAATGTGATTCTACAGCTACTATCAACAGCAACTAGATTAAATCAGAAAAGTACGAACGGGACCACCGAATAAACTGTTATCAATGATCGTAATACTATGCGCATGTGTAGAGCATAAAGCAAAAGCCCGAACATTGGGGAGTGGGAGATCAGGAGAAATAAGATGTTAAAATGTTCACTTTGAATTTAAACTGCACCGAAATTTTACGTCTTAAAAATCTGAATAAAAAGTGAAGCTTAAATATGAAGTAATACAGTAGTTATAAGAGAGTTGGCAAGTTGGAGCAAATTAAAGCTGAAGCTGTATTCCAATATTATGTTAAATTTATGATTATTAATAACAAGATATTATTTTTTGAAAAAAGTTGAAAAAAGTTTAAAGAAGAAATAGAAATTTATAGTGAAATAGAAGTAGGGCATAAAAATATACAATTATCAGGGAAGTGATGATAAAACCAAGGAAAATCCTCAGATACATATTACCTTGTTTATATGATTATTATATGGACATGTCTAAGGAAACTAAATCTTTCAACTGTTACAACATTGCCAACTTTTGGATATTACAAATTATAATAAAAAATTGATCTCCAAGTCAATGCAAATTCAAATGCATTTTAGAATAATGAAAAACATTTGAAGCATTAATCTTCACCAGGTAACAACAATTTTTATCTGCCTGAGAAAATGACACACTCTTATGCCATTTCATATTTGCCTAAATAACTCTGATAACATTTTTTATGCTGTAATTGACACATGATTTTAAGTCAAGATTTTACTTAGAGTGCTTCCACTCATTCATTTATAGTGTTACTAATGTATCTACTTGAAGATATATTGTCTGATATACCAAAAATGTGTGTGTGTTTTTTTCTACCAATGTTTATGATTATAATATAGCCAAATCATTAAACAGATTTAGTAAAAATTATAAATCATAACACATGCACAATCTAAACTAGTATATATCAGTGCATTTTTTGAAATGCTAAGGCTCCTTAACATTCCTTCAGAGGCTCAGTATGTATTGAAAAATACTGATTTACTGAATAGTTATATGTTTTTATTTTGAAAGAATTAGTGTTGTGTGTTTTTTTTACCAATGTTTATGATTATAATATAGCCAAATCATTAAACAAATTTAGTAAAAATTATAAATCTTAAACACATGCACAATCTAAACTAGTATATATCAGTGCATTTTTTGAAATGCTAAGGCTCCTTAACATTCTTTCAGAGGCTGTATTGAAAAATACTGATTTACTGAATAGTTATATGTTTTTATTTTGAAAGAATTAGTGTCATAATTGTAATATCCAGTTATTACAGGAATTGTTGTTTTTAATTGAAATTGTTTGAATATAACATTTTCAAAATTGAATTAACATAAGCATGTCAAAATACTGTAAGTTCATTTTTTTTTTATTTCAGTAAATATTATAGAACTATTTTAAAATATATATGCCATTTTTAGTTATTTTTAATCAGTTTCATAAATTATATAAAAAATTAATTAAAAAGATAAACATTTTCATAAATACTAAATTTCTAAAAAAATTGTATAGTTTATATTTTATGTAAAAATTTGCTTCTGATTAAAAAAAATCTTGGACTGCTTATTGAGACTCTATTACTGGTATATTATTCACTGCTATAATAATTCATATATTTTTCATTTTTAATTGCTACAATTATTAAAATATATATATATATTTTTTTTTTAGCCTGCAAAAAAAGATTGCATGCAACATATTTTGGCTACTATGAGCTATTTCTTAAAAATTTCTCAGCTTATCCCAGATTTTATTTTTATAAACAGGTATGCACTGCTTAACATCCTGAATATATTCCATTTAATAGGATGTTATTTGAATTTCATGTTGTGTGAATATTGTATGTAAACAAACCTTATATACTTGTACAGTATTGCGTAAATAACAAAAATATTGTACATTATTGTGTTATAACTAATTCAGTAATGTATTGAAATACACTAACAATAATAACAAAGAATAGACAATAAAATAATATACATATTTTATGGTACAGTACTATATAACATTAAATTTAAATAGTAATAATATTATACAATAATAATATGGAAAAATCTATACTTATTATGAATGGAGTTGTAACTTACATTACAGTAAGTGTACAACATTAACATGTACAGTAAATATACAATACATATATTTACTGTGATGTAAATTATATATATATGTTACTGTAAAAGCCCAAAAATTTCTAAATCCTAGTATTTGCCATAGTGTAGTGGTAAAAGGCCGAGAAATGCTTATAAACACTTCCATTTTGGGCTTTTATCAAACCATTTTGGTAAATGCAAGCATATATCAACATCAATTGGTAAAAGCTGAAATAAGCGATGAATCAGTCTGAGCTATCTGTATCAGTGTGAGTAATCTGCAGGTCACAATAATGTACACAAAAAACCAATATACCTTGTCCAAAGAAAATTTTTTAAGCATCAGAGAAGTCGGAAAGGAAGAAATAAATGTACGTGAAGAGTTAAAAAAACTAAATCCTAGTATTTGCCATAGTGTAGTGGTAAAAGGCCGAGAAATGCTTATAAACACTTCCATTTTGGGCTTTTATCAAACCATTTTGGTAAATGCAAGCATATATCAACATCAATTGGTAAAAGCTGAAATAAGCGATGAATCAGTCTGAGCTATCTGTATCAGTGTGAGTAATCTGCAGGTCACAATAATGTACACAAAAAACCAATATACCTTGTCCAAAGAAAATTTTTTAAGCATCAGAGAAGTCGGAAAGGAAGAAATAAATGTACGTGAAGAGTTAAAAAAAACTTTCTTTAGTTGGTGGACAAGAATTCAAAACATGCAATTGTTCAAAAAATATATCACAAAGATGTATTTGTACAAATTACACAATTTAATTTGTAACTCCGAATGCTACAACAATCAACCTTGCTATAATAAATAAATTTAATTATGATTTGATAGTGTTGAAGGAAATTGTGATTAATAAGTTACTTTTATTTCATGAATATTTTCTTATAATACACTAATTAAATATAATAAAATAATAAATTTCCAAATTTTCATTCACTGCTTACTTTAACTTAATTAATTAATTATAACTAGCCAATTAGCAGGAATTATTATACTCACAGATAAATTGTTTTAATAAAATTCAAAGTTTTTTTTTTTTTTAATGGGTAAAGCTGAAGAGGGAATACAAGAATTCCGAAAGCACTATGAATTTTATTAAAACAATTTATCTGTGAATATAATTCCTGCAAATTGGCTAGTTATAATTAATTAATTAAATAAAATAATAAAACGGTTATATTTAATGTTGTTCTGGACATTGTTTCAAATTTAAATTGACAAAGGCAAATTATGATGATGTTTTAGATTAATAATGAAAAATACAGAATTTTATTATAATTGAATCCTGTTTTAATTTCCTACTCCATTTACACAGTTTTAAATAAATAATGACAATTAAAAATATGGACCCAATACAACAGATATTATATATAAATTGAGTTTCATAAAATTATACAAGATATGACTGCTAGAATATTTTAAACTTACATGTTCAAAGAAGAATTTAAAAAAAAAAACAGACACGCGCGCGCGCGCGCGCGCACACACACACACACACACACACACACACACACACACACACACACACACATTCATTAAAAAGTACAACCACATCCACACACCTAAACACCCACACCTAAACACCCACACATCTAAACACCCACACATTCATTAAAAAGTACAACCACAGTCAAACAAAATGGGCTTTTTATCAATTGGTGTTGGTAAATCTGGAATTTATTGAAATGGCTTGGTAAAAGACTGAAATAGAAGTGTTTTATAAACATTTTTCAGGTTTTTACCACCTTACTATGGCAAATGCCAGGATTTGCCAATTTTTGGACTTTTTCAGTAAGATATATTGATACTTATTACTATGCAGTTAGTATTGCAATAGATTTGTTTATATCAGTTTCATTTGTAAATATAATCACTATGGCAGCTTACATCTGCTATGTCCCATTAGTTGAACATTATTATTATTTTTTAATCTATGGTATCTCAAACAAATATGCAAACAGATGTTGCCCAAAAGAATGTTATGTGGTACATATCTGTATATATTCATTGTATATATAATATTAATTATAAATTTATTTATATTTTAGTGTGTGGCCTTTCATGACATCAATGCACAAGCTCCTGTTCATTTTTTAGTAATCCCTAAGAAAGCTATACCACAATTATCAAAATGTGATGATGATGATGAACAGGTAATTGATGATAATTTCATTATAAATTTTAATTTATATAATTTTCAATTATTTTATTTTTTCTTTTCATAAATAATGTATTGATTTTTACAATTAACTTATGTAAACTATACTTATATTGAAAACAATATGAAATATTTACTAAAGTGTAAATGCTATATTCATGTATAAGTCCATTTTCAATTTATGGAAACAGATTTGTATATAATCTTACCTAATTTTTATTATTTTACATTAAATTAGTAACAATTACAAAATATTAAATTACATTAAATACATTAAATTAGTAACAATTACAAATTATTTAATTCATAGAAATTGCTTAATTGTGCTCACATTTTGTATATTGAGTATAAATATTTTGAATTTAGCTCCTTCATATGTGCACTGAATGCCCATGTTGTTATATAAAAACTGGGAATTATTTGTATTAAATTAATAAAAATAATTCATAGTTTTTACATTCAGAACATCTTGAATTCTTCAAGACTTGGATTCAAGATGATATAATTTCTTTTGAGTGCTTTAAATATCTGCTCATTAGTGTATTTCTATTCTGAATAGATGTTCTATGAAAAGAAAGTGCTAATAGTTACCAAAACAAGCCATACTAAGTTGTTATATATATATATATTTTACAGTTTTGTAAATTGATTATTCTTACATTTGAAAACTATGAAAGCTTTGATTACAAAATATTTATAATGCATATAATACAGTAATGCCTCGCAATTCGACACTAATCTGTCGCCGAAGTAATGTCGAATTGTGGGATAATATTTCCCATATTAGACTATGTAAAATAGATTAATTCATTATCAGTCCCCATCCCACTCCCCTAATGGGTGAGATGAGAGAGATACACTATATTATTTACTTTATTATATGTGTTTTACTATTGTATAACACACTAAATTACAAAATACACTATTTTATACACAACACACAATTTATTAGTCCTTGGATGTTGGAATGAAATCTTCCAGCAGACATCCTAGCACTCATAATCTTCTCTCTCTGTTGCAAAACATTGCTACAGTTGTCCTAGGAATTCCATACTCAAGTTACATTTTAATTGTTCTACCTTTCTGCACTTTATCTACAATTTTTTTCTTCATCTCTTTGCTCAGTCGAGTGTTCTTCTTTTCGGAATTATTCCTCTGGTCAGTTCTCTTTGAACCCATCCTTACATTTCACTCAAAAAAATAATAATAATTACAAATTTTTTACTTTCTGAAAAATGTAGAATTAAAAATTAACACAAACAACATGGGCAAACATCAAAGTAGCCCAAAAAGAACTGACAAATAGCAAATAACATCACACAATTCCATGTATGTGCATGCACCAACCCGCGAAACTCAAATGTCGAATTGCGTGGCAACACTGTATTGTGCAGTTAGTTTGATGATGATGCATATTTGAGCTTGATCCATTTTGTGAGATTTGAATTATAGTCTGATGTTAGCTTTAAAGCAAGCATTTTTTTCATTTGTCAATAATTTTAAACTGTTACAGACAAAATAAAATTTGCTTTCATTAACCTTATCGGCTCCTCTTAAAAAAAAAAATATTTGATACACTATTATTTCAAAAAATGGAACGCATAAATATAATGCTTTTTGGAAACCAATTTTATTTCCAGATTAATAAACCTTATTACAAAGGAACGCATAAATATAACTCTTTTTGGAAACCAATTTTATTTCCAGATTAACAAACCTTATTACAAAATTATATTACCAGATTTACCAATGAACATGTTAACAAAAAGTTATAAAATATAAGTAGTTAAAAAATATAAAAATAGTAAGCATGTACAGTATGACAAAAAGGTTTTGACATCTACTGTAGGGGCTGCATTAGAGGAAGTAGTTTCGATTGTAAAGTCTGGAAAACCTCCGCACAGCAGCTTGTAATGAAATAGACCGTTCTTACTATGGTAGAAATAGGAGACGGGAATATTTCACAGAGGGGAGAATTTCTATGATGTACTTGACATGAGTAATGCAATCTGTATTCTTCTTTCACTTTCCATTTTATAAAACACAGAAGACAATTTTATTTTTTATTATGCTCTTTACAAGTTATAAAAACTCAATATTGAAATTAATGTCAATATAGTTTAGATAATTGTATAATGTTTTGTTTTTTTTTTTCTATGAATATAGAAGTGAAAATTTCTAAGTTTAAAAATCTTATTTCGATATGATTTTTTCATATAAAAGTTGTTTTTAATTGTAAGATAAAAAATACATGTTAAACACTCAAAAATTTGTTTATTTTAATGGGCAAAGCCTAGAGCTTTGGTGAAGTTGAAAAACAATTTTTTTTATAATTTGCTATTCTTCGAATTCTTAATATTGAAATATATTATTCTTAAATATTAATGAACACAAATAATACTAAAAAATATATTAATTAGCAACCTAGAACTCTTAGACATAGTTGGTGGCATTTTGAAATAATTCGCACTCAACTTGAACAACCTAGTTCATGCATTTAAATACGGTATTAAATGACACTTCAGCATGCAACGCATCTTATTACTTAATAATTCAGTTATTACCAGTAAAGTTACAATCCTAATTTATTTCATTAATATTTTTTATGCTACTTAATATATAAATAAAAGAGCAAAACATAGTAAACAAAATCTTTTTTTTTTGCATGTAAACGCTTAAATATGCAATATTCCTTCCACTCCCCCGTTGCTAATCAGCTGATGGAATGGTTGCAACCCACATTGTAGCCTACAACGATCAACAACTGCAGTAATGACTCAACCAGTTTTTGCGTATTGTACGAAAGCCGAACCTTTTCCGCTGATGTCAAAACCTTTTTGTCATAGACTGTACCTATTTAATGTGATAAATGAGGGCGGGCAGCAGCATTACAAGGGCTGGATATTTACATCCATTCCTGTTGTAGTTATCCGCAGAATATGTAAAAGCAGAATCTCCAAGGCAGGTTCTAAATCGATTCTTAACTATTTTCATGTTAGAAAATGCACCTTCATACAAATAAGTACAGGTAGGCCTCGATTAGTGCGAGTTCGAATAATGCAATATTTGATTAGTGTGACTTATAAAAATGATGCCGTTTTTCACTTCATCATCATCATCATCATCATCAAGCTTCTTCCCATTTCTATATGGGGTCGCTGTTTCTGATGAGCTTTCTCCATCGTGTTCTGTCCTTTGTCCATTCCCTTCTGAGACCCTTTGATCTCAGATCGTCATCCACTTAGTGCGAGCAAATATTCGATTAATGCAAATTGTAAGCATAGATCAGTCTTACTAACAAAGGTCCATCCCTTTTATGATGTCAATTAACAAATTAATGTTAATTTTCGGTTATTAAAACCGGACGAGGAGCAGTCCAAGAACAGTCACTTGGCTTTGAAGGGGTGAAAGATGGGCTTTATTTTCTTTTGTTTATTACCTGATTTCTCTATTTAAAATAAAACTTGTGAAAAAAATTTGTTTTTGTTATCTTTTGCTGTCATATTTACTAGTAAACAAGTAGAAAACTTTTTAAAATTTCTCATTGATTCATTAACTTAGCTAACTAGTTCTATCTGGAACTAATTATTTATTGATTCAATAAAACTGCAATAGTAAACAACTAGTTCTGCTGCTTCTAATAACACAAGAAATCACAACAAGCACTTGAAGTAGGATAAATACAGTAATTTATTATTAGATATATATAACAGTATATGTAGTGCATATTATATATATCTAATAATAAATTAGTGTTTTTATCCTGGTTCAAGTACTTGTGATTTCTTTTGTCAGTAGAAGCAGCGGAACTCAGTTGTTTATACTTGTTGTGATTTCTTATAGTTGTAAGTCTTTTACTAATTTAAAATAAGGTTTATAATAAAATTTATTTATTCAGTGTGAATATAGTAAATTTATTGTGAAGCTGCAATACTTAATCGCAAATCGGATATCCACTCAATTCTCGACCCAGAATTGGCGGCGAGGCGGGGCTCAACTTCTTTCGATTCACTATTTTGGTTTTGATTTGGCGGTTGGTTTGATGATTCCATGAGATGCAATTCCTGGTAGGTTATTAATTTAGATGATGAACAACAATATAAAATACGAAAATAAATATTTCTTAAACAGTTAGTATTGTGGTTATTCATCGTGAGATTGGCTAATGGCCAGAATCTCACAAAGCAAGAACCAATTACCATATTTTACATATAGTTAATACTTCGAATCGTACGAATTCGAATAGTGTGAGAAATTTGTGGAACCCATTATTCGCACTAATTGAGGCCTACCTGTACTATCAAACGTTGATATTACTTTCCGACCAAAATCACAAAAGTTAGGAAAACGTTTGTTTAAATAAAGCAGTTTACCCATGTGATTTGTTAATATACTCGATTTTCATTTTCTATTTTACGTTTTTCTTACTCATTTCACAAATGGACTAGATTTTCATTTTCTATTTTACGTTTTTTCTCACTCATTTCACAAATGCCAATGAACTCATGGTAAAATAAAAATTAAATTTAAATTAAACAGTAAAATAAAATTAAAACACAATCTCACAACAACGGTCACACCATCACTAAAATGATAGTTAAAATTAATTAATTGAGTTAATATAATTCAATTTCAGGATTCTTTTTAGTAATCTCTTAAAAAAGTAATAAATAAAAGTGAAAAAAAAAAAACATTAAAAAGTATTATTATATCACAAATTGTGAAAGCCTCGCGGGCCACACAAAATGGCTTGGTGGGCCACATGCAGCTGGGGGGCCGCCTTTTGGACAGCCTGTATTAGACTATAAAATTGACAAGATAGAATAAAAAAAAAAATTCAAATTCTATTGAGTGATTCCATTCAAAACATTTGCAAAAATGCAATTTAAATAACTGGAAAAATTTAGGAAGCACCATCAAAACTGGAAATTTTTATGTAACTAACAAAAAAACCAATTCAAAATAGCTGGATTAATAAAATCAGGATTAAATTTTTTAATCTTTTTTATGGGTTTTTTAATCACTTTGTTTTGATGTCTATATATATCAAAGGCAGGTTTAAATTAGCAAATATATTTTAATATTTAAGAAAATATTTTAAAAATTTGCACAAGCATTAAAATTTAATGGGAAAAATGGTAAAAATTAAGATAAACTGATCAATTATAAAAAAATTTCATAATTATAGCAAACACAAATAGTTTATTAGCAGATTAAATATTTAATATATATATATACATACAGTCTTGTCTTGGTTAATGACGGCCTCAGATAACAATGTACTTAGTTAACGACGAATGGCTGTAAGAAAAAATCTCTTGGTTAATGACTTCTGATTATGTGAACCTCTATCCGATCTAAATCCCGTTATTTTCCGATCTCACTCATCCACGCGTGGAAAAACATTGTCGAATAGAGAACAGCCATGCAGCTTAGCTCAGGTATGATTTGACCAATCATAGCCAGCTGTTTATGTTTTCTGTATATTGTTTTTTTCTTGTAGCATGTACTGTGCTTTATTTTAAAATTTATGGTTATTAATGCATTTTATGATGAAAATGAATATTTAAGCATTTATTTTTTATGTATTGGTTCATATAGACAATAAATTGGTGAGTGTGTATCACTGTTCGTTCACCATCAAAAGACAACATCAAATTTCATCTGTATAATAATCGTTGAATCTATAAGCCTCTAATCAGTGTTTACGGGTTCGTTTGTCAAAAAACTCCGAAGTGAGCCCTGTCCTGGTGAAGATTGATAATTAAAAACTGTTTCCACGAACAATTCATTATCCGGTGAAGATTGATAATTAAAAAGTTTTTTCATGAACAATTCATTTTATCAATGTTAATTTTTTTTGTAGCAAATATAATAAATAAATGATATTTTCCATATTTTAGGACATTTTAAATGAGTTTTATCTGCATTTTTAATATTTACTACGATTGTGGGGAGGAGCTGGAATAAATTAATCAATTTTCAATTAAATCTGATAGAGAATTGGGCCTTGGATAACGATGGTAATCCTGTAATGGATTACCTCATTAACCAAGGCACCACTATATATGGATTATATATTTTATATCTATATTAAATTTCATTATTTGCTAATTCTGATTGAATTTTTGAGAATGAAGGGAAAAAATTTTGATAAAACATAAATTTTTATTTGCATTCTCATCAAAATTAATCCAATTGAGGAGACTTCTTTGTGATCAAAAGAGCATATTCAATTTGAACAAGACCTAGAAATTTAGATGATCAATTCAAATTGAAAATCAGCTATAACAGTATCAACATATTAATGTATAAATGAAATGACATGAAAGTATAGTAAACACTTTGTAAATTAGATTTAAGCATGAAGAGTATCTTGAATTATTCTTGAACTTTACAGATCCATATAAATGTAAGATAGCTTATCAACAACTTGATTATAAGCAAGTTGCTGATAAGCTGTCATACATTTAAATGAATCTGTTAAGGCAGTGGTTTCCAAACTTTGTGTCTGTGCCCCCTTTTTTCATAAAAATCTAATTTTATAAATACTTTCTTCTTACAATTTAATACTACAAAACAATATACTATATTTTGTATAAAGTTCTTATACTTAAAAAATATATATGGTGTAATAATTTTAATACAATTAAACAAATCTTACAGAAAAAGAAGGAAAAATAGAATATGTGTTTAATACAACATAATATTTAATGTGATGAGTGGGCTTGTTTTTCAGCACAAATTCTCTCAAATCAGGAGTCATAGAAGATATGGCTATTCACAATTCTTTTTCAATCATTAAATGAGATTGATATTTTGTCTTTAAATTAGCTACAGCAGAAAGTTTCTGGATACATGAATATAGCTATTGTATTTATAACCCTTTTGCCGATTCTTTTTTTTCAACATCAATTTGAATTTATTTTTTGCTTGTATCTCAAAAATGATGTTATTGTTAATTCTTGCACACCCCCCTTACAAGAGACTCATGCACTCTAGTGGGATGCATCCCACAATTTGGAAAACACTGTGTTAAGGGATAATCTGCAATAATTTTTATATCAATATAAAATGTTATATCAAAAAGAATTGTAATGCTATTCTTTTCAATTAACCATTGGATTTGGATGGATTGGCTAAAATAGAGTTTGGATTGGATTTATAAAATACAGTTTTTTTTTTCAAATGCATTTTCTGTTTATATATTACATATATATTATAATGCTGCAGAAAATTTACCTGTGAATACTTAATTTGTTAATACAAATTTTTTTGCTGTAATTATGAAATATTTTCCTTAACTGATGAAAAATTAAGCTAATTTTTGAAATCTTTCCATTAAATTTTAATAGTTTTGCACAGATTTTTAAAATATTTTTATTAAATATTGAAATCTATTCATTAATCTTAAAAAAAAAGGATTTCATAATTTAGTGTAACCATTTTGCTCTTTTTGAAATTTTTTTGCCAAATTGTGAAAATTTTTTGCCAATTTACTAAAAGATTTTGTCAAATAGTTGGAATGATTGTAACTTGGACTTGCATAACAGATTATGACAATTTTGAAATTAACAAAGGAGCTTGGATTCAATAATACTGCATCGATAATCTTGAGGACATTGAAGCAAATGAACAACAAGCAGCAACAAGGAATAGAGAGAATGCGTGCTTTTAGGAGAATCTGAGAGGAGATGATTTTATCTTGCAATGTTCAGCAATTGATTTTCTTAAGTCATAATAAAGACTTGTTCATCACAATTTCTATTATAAGAGATTAGCAATTCAAATATCCTGTCTATAGTTCAAGAGAGAATGACATTTTCTCTCTAAATTTTCATTTGATTTAAAAGGTTTCTTATTTTTATAAATCTTTCATAAATACAGAATAAGTAAAACTGTTTTCCCTGGTCAAATTTTTTACTGCGGAACCAATAATTCATTTTAACATTGTATTTATGGAAAATTAGTTTTGGGTTATGATGTCTTGAACCATAGAGTCATTACTACTAGAGACTGGTTAAGACTTGGGGTCTTAGGCCAGGGCTGTTGTTCTGGATTTATACCATGGTTGTGACTTTTGTGCATTCCTCCTTTGCATTTGTTTGTTGAGGCAAGTGCCTAGGAGGGCTATTATAGGCTTCACTCTTCTGGGGGAGGGATTTCTTGGACCCATAAGGTGGAGCATTTCTCTTTTGAGTGGGACAGGATACACTGTAACATTCTTGGGATGGTTAACGATTACATGGTACCTAGATTTAACTTCTTCTGGCCCTTCACTGTTGTTTTTCCCAGTTTGGAGGACTGGAGAGGGCGATTTGGAACAGGTATCAAGGATGGTTTGGTCTGGCTTACGGACGGTTCTAAAATCACTACTGGTGTTGGGGCGGGGGTTTACTGCAAGAGGATGCGGATGTTTTATTCCTATTCCCTTGGGCGGTTTGCCACTGTCTTTCAGGCAGAAATTTTTGCTATTTCTGCATGTGTTAGAATTACTCTTGATAGGGATTATGTAGATAAACATATTTTTATCCTATCTGACAGTCAGGCTGCTCTTAAAGCTGGTCAAACATATTTTTATCCTATCTGACAGTCAGGCTGCTCTTAAAGCACTTGATTTATTTTTATCCTATCTGACAGTCAGGCTGCTCTTAAAGCACTTGATAAATTCCCATATTTTTTCCTATCTGACAGTCAGGCTGCTCTTAAAGCACTTGATAATTCTCATATTTTTAGCCTATCTGATAGTCAGGCTGCTCTTAAAGCACTTGATAGTTCCCGATTTATTTCAACTTTTTGACATTACTGGGGCTACGAAGACTGCTCCTACTGCTGCTCTTGAGGTTCTCTTGTGCATTCCTTCTCTGCATTTGTTTGTTGAGGCGAGTGCACAGGAGTGCTATTATAGGCTTCATTCTTCTTGGAGAGGGATTTCTTGGATCCATAAGGTGGAGCATCTGTCTTTTGAGTGGGACAGGATACACTGCCATTGTATCACCATACAATGGCGTAAGGTCTTACTTAAGACTTGTCAGGCCTTGGAAGGATTCAAAGACTGGCTTAAGGTCCTCTTGTGCATTCCTCCTCTGCATCTGTTTGTTGAGGCGAGTATTTGGACATTACTGGGGCTATGAAGACTGCTCCTACTGCCGCTCTTGAGGTCCTCTTGTGCAATTCCTCCTCTGCATTAGTTTGTTGAGGCGAGTGCACCGGAGGGCTATTATAGCTTCTGGGAGAGGGATTTCTTGGACCTATAAGGTGGAGCATCTGTCTTTTGTAACATTCTTGATTGCCCGGGAGGGCTATTATAGGCTTCGTTCTTGGGGTGAGGGATTTCTTGGACCCATAAGGTGGAGCATTTGTCCTTTGAGTGGGACAGGTTACACTTCAACATTCTTGGAATGGTTAAAGATCACATGGTAGCTAGATTTAACTTCCTCTGGCATTTCACTGTTGTTTTTCCCAGTTTGGAGGGCTGGAGAGGGGGATTTGGGTGCAGCATCAAGGCCTTCCTCCGGTGCTTCAATGTAGTTTTTCCCAGTTTGGAGGGCTGGGGAGGGGGATTTGGGTGCAGCATCAAGGGAAAAAAAAACCCATACAGTCCTTATTTTGTCCTGTATTTATGTGAACAAATGGGATTTTGTATACGCCAGGCTTGTATTGATTGTCGTATTTGTCTTTGTCATTCTTCAGTATATTGCATATCGTAGGTGCTCTTTTGTAAGCTTTCTTATAGTTACTTTTCTTTAAGATTCTTTTAACTTGTCTATTATTATTTAATCTGTATGGTATTGGAATATACTATTGTTGGTTGATCATTTCTGGTTCTTCTCTGTGTTTTGTTATTAGCTGTTGTTGGCACACAGCTTCATTTTCTATTTTGTTTAATTGCCTCAAATAGATTTTCTCCATAAAGTTATTTGAGTATCCATGCTTTTTGCCACATTGTTTTATCCTCATTATTTCCTCATCTTTAAAACTTTGCTGGCTACACTTTGTTAGACATCATCTAAAATATATTGTTAAATGCAGCTGTTTTATATGAATATGGGTCGTTAGACCACTTGGGAATAATTACAGGGGAGGATGTTGGTTTCCAATATACTGTGATACAATAGTTATTGCCATTAGCTAACACTTTTACATCCAGGAAATTCATTTGTTGTTCACTTGTTTACATTACTTTAAGTGTTAAGCCATATTTTTTTATTTGTGAAGCCTTTAACTAGTTGTTCTATTCTATCAGATTGTTTCCAAATTATAAAGATATCATCTACATATCAGCAAAACAAGCTGAAACTAATATTAACCTTTAACGCTCCTCATTTTAATAAAACCACGCCCTTTTGCACTCAAGAAAAATGAAATTTAATTCTTTTACTTTATTCTAGCACTTAGGTAGGCCATAAATATCTTTATTACAGTTATTGCATAATTACAGAAACGTTTTTGGTCTATCCGACCTAAGTGCTAGAATAAAGTAAAAGAATTCAACGTTTAAAGATAGAGTAATTTTTGAACATTAATAATGAAATTTAATATTTGATATTTTGCTATAACTTTTTTACCTTTGGATTTTGTTCTCTGTATACAGTGTCCTGATATCGTTTTTTAATTTTAGATTAAGGACCAAAAGAAAAAAAAAAATCGATATTTTGCTATAACTTTTTTACTCTTAATTTTTCAGCAAGAAAAATTTGGATTTTGTTCTCCATATACAGTGTCCTGATATCGTTTTTTAATTTTAGATTAAGGACCAAAAGAAAAAAAAGAAAGAAAATATGAAAGCAATTAGGCCTAATTAGCATATGTAACGGATTAAGGACCAAAAGAAAAAAAGAAAAAAATACAAAAGCAATTAGGCCTAATTAGCATATGTAAACAATATGTAATTTTTCAAATTATTCATGATTTCGGGTATCGGATAAAAAAATTTTGAGAAAAAAAATGCGAAAGCAATTAGGCCTAATTTGCATATGTAAACAATACATAATTTTTATACGAAAGCAATTAGACCTAATTTGCATATGTAAACAATACATAATTTTTCAAATACGAAAACAATTAGGCCTAATTAGCATATGTAAACAATATATAATTTTTCAAATTATTCACAATATATTCGAATCAGATAAAAAAATGTTTATACATTTATATCCTTGATGATATTCTGCATCTAATAATACCAAATATTTCATAATTCTAAAAAACTTTTCCAACTAACAAAGACAATTTATATTGTAATTTGATACCGCTAAGCATAATCTGATAGCTTGTGTAAATAAACAATCGGATTCTCCCTCTTGCAGATGAAATATGGTATTCTACTACACAAATATTTAAAATAATTGTTTATTAGCCATTTTTCTTCCTATTTCTTAGAATAATGTGTGATAAATACTTTTTATTTTATAAGTATTCGTACGTATAAGAATGTCGACTTTGTTGAAAATTTCTTTTTTTTAATAAATATTGCTATAATTTGATAAGTATTCGTATGTATAAGAATGTCGACTTTGTTGAAAATTTCTTTTTTTTAATAAATATTGCTATAATTTGTATACGTAGCTATCATCCTGTGGTATGCCCGATTTAGCACTGATTTTTGATAAATTATTGCTATTTATACCTTTTTTACTCAATATTTGTCTCAGTGCCTTTTAAAAATGGCAAATGGTGAATTATTTCTCTGTATTTAATCATTCTAAGTCATTAATTTTTCAAAAAATAATTAAAATATAATAATAATAGCATTTTCAAACAAAGGGGACAGGATTGTCACAACTCTCCTCTTAGTAAACATAAGGTTGTCACTTCTCTCCCCTTAGTTAACATAATGTAACTAACCCATAGCCTAAGGTCATGTAGTTGATCTTGGATGGATGCTGTTTGACAATAATTATGCACCCCTGGTCTACTATAGTCGACGACAGCATCATGAGTCAGTGAGTGTATGGGAGAGTTGATGTTCATTTGTGTCACTACGCAAGACTATATAGTTCACTAAACTAATCACAAATTACAGTAAATTGCCATTTAATCGCAACAATTAGAGAGTTTACAGGAAGAATAATATGATTATATTAAGGTTATTTTGCAACAAAATGATCTGTTATAAATATATCCCACAAAGTTTTCTATTACATTTTAACAATGCGAAAATATGCACACTTCCCGGAAAGGATGTCTTCTTACTAGTGGTATTATCCTTTAAACTAAAATCGACTGTTACGCACCTTAATACGCGGTTACAAACTTGTGAATAGACTGCTCCCATACACTCAATACTGACTCATGATGCTATCGTGGACTATAATTACTTGTTTCGACTGCAGATAACACAAAAAATGCTTTATTATTTAAATTTTTATGTTAACCCGCCCCTATAGAAGTGGCGCCTGAGGGACTCTGCACCATCTATTGCACTTTGTGAAAATTTTCAAGGTCATGCAAAAATTCTCAAAAATTCTGTACCTTTCTAACTTTTTCATTCCTTTATTTTGCATTAATTCAATTTTCCATTGACTTTTTAGTTTCTCCGTAAAAAACAATCGGAGTCCTACAGAAACTATTATTTTTTGAAATTTAGCGTATATTCAAATGTGACGACATCACTGTTACTATTTATAGCTGTGGGTGTTGGCTGCGAACAATAGCTGCGTTAATCGCACTGCTACTGTTTTCGGGCAGCGTTGCCTTAGTATTGCAGTTTTTTGTTTTGATTATTTGTTTTTATAAAATATTTTGTATATTCTTCATTTTTTTAATCACAGTCTTATTTCTGTCATAGATTATTCAATCATCATCAGTGAAAATAGAGAGATGGATTATAAAATTATAATATGAATATTGAAATTTCAAGTGAATTCATTTCTTCATAAAATTTGGATCACAATAATTCTTTATTTGACTAAAAATAATTGTTTTATATTAAATTTTGTTTTATTATTTCAAATAAAAGTAATCATATTTCTTAATTATAAAAAGTCAACAAATATGTAATCATTTCAAGATTACTTATTTGTTATCTATTTGTAATTGTTTCATTTTTCAATGTATATTTACATTATGTTGTTAGGTTTTGCTATATATTGTTTGTGTGTGTGTGTTTGTTTGTTTATTTTTGTGTGTGTGTGAGTGTGTGTGTGTGTGTGTGTGTGTGTGTGTGTGTGAGTGTGATGATTAACATTATTACCTGAACAACAAACTTCTATAAAAAAGAAATTGTTTATTTGTATTTTTAGTATCAGTTATTTCTTTTTCTGTTCAGTATCATCTAAACAGAAAATAGATACAACTGATACTAAAATAAAATACAAGTAGTCCTTGACTTATGACCAATTCATAATTACAGTGGTAATGTCTTTGATAAATTCTGCTATTGCTAGAAATATTTAATAACAACTTGCTTACTTTTAGCAATAATCAGTCCTATACAGCACTAAGTTTGTTTGTGTTTGTGTGTTTGTTTGTGTTTGTGTTTATTTTTTGTGTGTGTGTGATGATTAACATTATTACCTGAACAACAAACTTCTATAAAAAAAAATTGTTTATTTGTATTTTTAGTATCAGTTATTTCTTTTTCTGTTCAGTATCATCTAAACAGAAAATAGATACAACTGATACTAAAATAAAATACAAGTAGTCCTTGACTTATGGCCCATTCATAATTACAGTGGTAATGTCATTGATAAATTCTGCTATTGCTAACAATGCAATTGACCTGAGTTCAATTCCCAGACTCCGTAGTCTGATATATGGAAAATGTCATTTCCTAGTAAAATTTAGTTATGGAAAATCCATAAATTTTGGACATTTCTGACTTCTGATCATTTCCAACTTACAGCAGTGGGGTTCAAAATTTTTGAAACCACATTTCATCATAAGTGAAGGACTATCTGTACAAGCAATCTTCTATTTATATAGAAAAAATATATTACTAAGCAGAATATATATCAATTCTGAATTGTAAGAAATATATCAGTTTGATTTAAGTATAAAGAAATTCTGAATAAAAGATTTTCTGAAAGAAAACATTTAAATTACTATTTTAATTATTATTTAGTATTTCTAAAATATAATTTTATGTAGGTAATTCAATATATAAGTTGCAAATCAACATTGATTGATTACAGACTGCATTTTGTGCTAGTAGATTGCACTAATGGGCAAGAAATTGGAATAAACATTATATTTCTGCATTCCACAGTTAGTCAGCTGTAGCCAGTGTAACATGAAGACTGTGTTATATAAGTGTATGTGAGACGATCAGCACATATTTGTGTATTTTCTATGGGCCAAAGGACTGGCCACAAAGGAAGTTCATAAAGAAATGCTTCCAATTTATGGTGAAACGTATATATCAGGAAATGCTGTGTATAATTGAATCCAGTAATTCAACAATGTATGAATGAAGCATCACAGATGAGAAGTATCAAGGCACTTTATACTAAGGCCTTGGTGGTTGTAACCAAGGCCTTAGTATAATGTGTAGAAGAGATGATTCGTGTTGACTGACTTGTGTTGATAGACAATATAACTGGTATTGCAGGTTATTCTTATGGAACTGCCTATAACATCATGCATGAATGATTAAAATTCCATGTAAATAATTCAGCTCAATTATTAAAAGTGGAAAATAAATTTATTAAACTTGAAGATCTTTCTGCTTTATTAAGCCATCTTCAGCACAACGTATAAGAATTCGAACATAAAAAACTTAGCAAGAACATAATTTGAATTTTAAATTAATATTATAACATTGTATGCAAATA
>AYEL01087750.1:0-11102 GCA_000484575.1 Olivierus martensii
TATTTGCATACAATGTTATAATATTAATTTAAAATTCAAATTATGTTCTTGCTAAGTTTTTTATGTTCGAATTCTTATACGTTGTGCTGAAGATGGCTTAATAAAGCAGAAAGATCTTCAAGTTTAATAAATTTATTTTCCACTTTTAATAATTGAGCTGAATTATTTACATTGAATAAGAAGTGGGAAGAAATTATGCATTATATGATTAAAATTCCATAAAGTGTTCACACGATGGATCCTACCCAAGTTATCTGTTAAACCCAGAATGAACAGAATGGGCTTATGCATGAAGCACCTCATGCAATATCATGCAGAGGGGAGGACTTCATCACAAGAATCATTATGGAGGACGAATCATTGGTCCACCACTTTCAGCCAGAATCAAAGTGTACCTCTATGGAATGGAAACATTCTTTTCCTATTCACCAAAAAGTTCAAAGTGATCCCCTCAGCATGTAAAGTTATGCTAACTGTTTTTTGGGACTCAGGTTGGTGGAATTCAATCTAATATACAGTATATGTATTTGCATACAATGTTATAATGTTAATTTAAAATTCAAATTATGTTCTTGCTAATTTTTTTATGTTCGAATTCTTATACGTTGTGCGAAGATGGCTTAATAACAGAAAGATCTACAAGTTTAATAAATTTATTTTCCACTTTTATAATTGAGCTGAATTATTTATATTGAATAAGAAGTCACTTTTAATAATTGAGCTGAATTATTTACATTGAATAAGAAGTGGGAAGAAATTATGCATTATATGATTAAAATTCCATAAAGTGTTCACACGATGGATCCTACCCAAGTTATCTGTTAAACCCAGAATGAACAGAATGGGCTTATGCATGAAGCACCTCATGCAATATCATGCAGAGGGGAGGACTTCATCACAAGAATCATTATGGAGGACGAATCATTGGTCCACCACTTTCAGCCAGAATCAAAGTGTACCTCTATGGAATGGAAACATTCTTTTCCTATTCAAAGTGATTCCCTCAGCATGTAAAGTTATGCTAACTGTTTTTTGGGACTCAGGTTGGTGGAATTCAATCCTCGTAGTGAGACTGTCAACATCATCTCATACTGCACAATTTTACAGAAACTGTGACAGTCCATTTATCAAAAATGTCCTGGTCTCTTGAATACAGGCATGCTTCTCCTGGATGACGATGTCTGCTCTCATATGACCAGAACAATGCAGAAGTTATTGAAAACATTTGAATGGGAACACTGATTTAGTCCCTAGTAATTCCCATCTTTTTGAACCATTGAAAGATCATCTAGATAGTTGCTGTTTCAAAGATGATGAAAGCATCACCAACAAAGTCACTCATTGTCTGCAGAAGTAGCTAGAAAACTTCTTTGCTGCAGTCTTTCGAGGACTTGGTGAAACAATAGGATAAATGTCTGAATGTAAAAGGGATTATGTTAAAAAATAAAAAAATTTCAGTCAAGTTCTTGCACTCATTTTTCTCTATCTCATTTTTGATTTATATATTGACTTACCCTTGTATATTAGAATTTAATAAATATGAATTATGATATTTTTTTAACAAATTTAAGATATGTATAATTAATTTTGATTTTATTTTATTTAGTGTCAGAGAAAGGAATGATAGTAGTTATGCCTTGTGCCTTTATTAATTATACATATCTTAAATTTGTTTTGATTTTATTTTATTTAGTGTCAGAGAAAGGAATGATAGTAGTTATGCCTTGTGCCTAAGTCATTCAGGACGTATCAAACATTACAAAATTGATGTTTTACCATCTGGTGAATTTGCAATTCAAGATGGACAGAGGTTTCCTAGTATAATGGCTGTAAGTTTTATTTAATACACATCCATGTACCTAAAAATTTAAAATGATAGTATTATATTTAGATGAAATAATTCACTTGGCAGAATTATGAAATTAAAGAGATAGATGGAAGACAAGATATAACAAAAAGTAAATTTTGTGTAAGCACAGTCATTACTTTGCAAATAATTTATATTATAGATGGTAATAAGTTATTATTATATGAATTGAGATTATATATTTGCATCAATAATTTTTACTTTGTAATTTTTAAAATACTATTTTTAGATAAGTAAAAAAACTTATGAATAAAATTATAATAAATGTTAATGAATATTGCATATAATATTAAATAGTTAAATTTATATACATTAATAATTCAGCACAGATCAAAAGTAGAAATATATACCTTTAATAGATTTGAAGAACTTTTGGCTTTATTAAGCCATCGTCAGCAAATTACAAATAACATTCTATTATTTTGGCTTTACTAAGCCATTATCAGCAAATTACAAATAACATTCTATTATTTATATGTTATTTGTAATTTGCTGATGATGGCTTAATAAAGGCAAAAGTTCTTCAAATCTATTATATATTATATTTCCACTTTTGATCTGTGCTGAATTATTAATGTTTATGTAAGAAGTGGGATGAAGTTAAACATTAAATTTATATAATAATTAATCAGTATTATATAAGATATTTAAAAGAAACATTAGAATTTATTATATTTATTTATGTAAAACTCCCTAATTTAGCACTTAAAAAATGATTAAAAGAAAAACAGAATAGTTTAAGCTAATCCTAAAACATGTATGTAATTTAGCACTTAAAAAATGATTAAAAGAAAAACAGAATAGTTTAAGCTAATCCTAAAATTTCAAGAAATAGAAAAATAATTCATTATAAAAATAAATAATTATTTCATTTTTATGTAATTTAAAAAATATTGAAAATCAAGTTCATTATTAGAATTAATATCATACTAAGGCCAAAAAAACCAAGCTAGTTTTGTCAAAATGCTGTGATATTAGGCAATAAATGCTGGACAGAGATTGAAGCATCATTATGTCAGTTGCATTTTTCAACAGTGGATAATCTGTATTTTTAATGAATGTTTAATTCTCCAACAAACAAATCTTTTATGAACTGAGAAACAGCACCAATTTACACCAGCCATCATCTTGTTCTCTAGTAAAAGTTTGCTACACATCGTTATCATTTGATTTATGTCAGTATCATCTTGTATTTTTTTGTATGGTAATCTTGTATTGATAGAGTATGATAGAGATTGATAGAGATTGAGATTGATAGAGTAGTGATTTATTTTTGTGTACTAAACTGTAATCCAAATTTTTTATGAAACAGTTTTATTGAACTGTTTGCGTGATAGAAAATATCAAAAAAGATATTAAAATGAAATTTTTCTGTTATTAATGAATAACAACAGAAATAATATTAAACAAAGGAAGTTAAATAATAAAAAATCAAAACCAAAATGTTCAAAGGACATTCTGCAGCTTATGGAAATGAAAAGCCAGTCAACTTATAACATATCGTGTACTACCGATTGGGTTACTCAAGCAATAATAAAAGGAAGAATCTGACATAGGGCATCTATGTACATCCATGGCACTCATAAAGGGCTGAAACAATTATTAGAAATATAAATCTGTCCAAAATCAGCCAAACATTAATTGTCTTTAATTTTACTGGAACACTAAGTTTCCATACCTGTTTTTTAAAATACAGATTTTTATTATTCACTAAGGTTCTCAGTGCTGTACAAATGCCAGGAAATGAATTAAAGCAGTTTTTTTAAAAATAATAATAATAAATTTATTTTTTACAATTCAAATAATTTTAAAAATTTTTTAATAAATTTATAATATATTTTTTTTTATAAAATTATTAATTTATTTTTTACAATTCACAAATATTACTAAAGCAAAAAATTCTATATTACAAACTTAAAATTCTATTACTAAAATTATTCACATCAGAAATTCACTGCTGTTTATAAAATGTATTATGGCCCTTGTGTTTGGCCCTCCTCAATTATATGCATGAATTTTCAAAATAAAATTTAAACAATTCTTCATAAATAAACCTTGATTGTTGCCATTCTTTGAGTTTACAGAAAAGACAACATATATGAAAATATTGAAAACATGATAAAATACTTTTCTTATAAAATACATCACTCTTTACATTTCAAGAAAATTATAATTTTCTTGAAATGTAAAGAGAGATGACTGATGCACTGAGAACTATAGTGAATATAAAAATCTGTATTTAAAAAAAAAAAGATATGGAAACTCAGTGTTCCAGTAAAATTGATTTGTAAATATAGGCAATCCCTAACTTATGTAAGTGGATTATTCAATAAAATCTTACATAAATCAAAACACATATGTTTGAGAAGCGCTGGTATAGAGTATATTCCAACTTTTTTCATTCACGACTCTGTTTTTCATTACGAGATTTTTCGCGACCCTAGATATTAAATATGAAATAAAACATACGAGTACATAAATCATTTACACACTTATTAAAATGAACACAATCAGCCAACTACACTGAAAATTCATATGCTGTCCTACGTAATATTGGGTGTTTTGTGAAATTACATATAAACTGAAATTCAAGTGTTTGCCAACCAACCACACCGAAAATTCATATGTTGTCATACGTTAAATATTGGAGTTTGTGAAATTACATATAAACTGAAAATCAAGTATTTGAATTTAATTAGTGAAATTACATATAAACTGAAATTCAAGTATTTTAATTTAATTTTTGCCAACTACATTGAAAATACATATGTTGTCATACGTTAAATATTGGGCATTTGTGAAATCGAAAATTCATATGTTGTCATACGTTAAATATTGGGCATTTGTGAAATTCATATGTTGTCATATGTTAAATATTGGGCGTTTGTGAAATTACATATAAATTCAAGTGTTTGAATTTAATTTTTGTAACGCCAGCATTTCACTTCATGACCCCAAATGAGGTCGTGACCCTTAATTTGAGAAGCCCTGCTCTATACCAGTATCTGCCAAACTTTTTTACTTCACGGCACACTGAAGCAGGGTAATTTGTTTCTCGAATTAATTGTACAAATCACTTCTATTAATCATTATATAAGAATTGTCTTGTTTTTGCTAAATGATCAGAACTGTCAGGATCACAAAAATTCATCAGAAATATTGGGAATTGCTATATTTGCATTCAGCAAAATAGAGTAACTGATAAATAAAATAGTATTGTATTTGTTTTAATAAAAACAGATCATTCTATCCATTTTTGATTTTATTTGTAAAGTATCCAATCAATTAATATTTTCATATGTGAATATTCATATTTATATGAATATTCACATATTTACATTTATTGAAAGAAATAGAGGTTATATTTAGAAGTTTAACTGTTTTGAAGAATGAAGGATGAAATGAGAAGAATTTAAGAAAGTATGAGAAAAGAGGGAAAAGATCTTGTCAGAAGAAGTGAGGTTAACTACATCCCTTGATTAGTGCTGGTTTGAATAATGTGGTTTTGATTAGTTCACAAAAAAAATTTGAGACTATCCCTTGATATATGCGTTCCCAAATTTGATTAGTGCGCTTCAACAAGTGCGATTTATTTTATTTTTTTTGCAAACCTTCTGAAGCATTAGCAATTGAATCTCAGGGATTGTAGTCTATATTATTAGAGCACTGCAATAAATTTATTTATTTATTTTAATTCTGTTAATATTACGACTTTCGTCATCTAATAGTTATATTTTAATTGATTTGTAATTTTATTTATTAATAAATTTATTATGAATGGCAACTATCTAATAATAACCGTTACAATATTATATAGCCAGCCCTGCATTCAGCTCCTCTCCAGTACTCAATGTCTATGGATGCACAATTATTTTTTACAAAATTTATGCAATTTTGTAAGAAATAATTTTTTTTGTGAAAAATAATCAACATACCAAATAAAAATCCAGAAAAAAATTTATTTTATTAATATGAATCAAAATAATAATATGTTATAGTAGATCAGTGTGGGCACGGAGTATCTCAGGGTCAAAGTGCTATGTCGGACATGAGTCAAGACATAGCTACTTGTGTTAACACAACTAACTGTCCATGTCAGTGCTGAGAAACTTTCTTACTATGTTGCATGTATTGAGTAGTCACTGATTTAAAGTACATGTAATGCAATATAGATAAATTTTGAGTGAGGGGAAAAAATACATGTTTATAATTTTGATATTTTCCAGGATTCATTATTAGTTCCCATTGGTTTTTAGATTGATAAGTGCAGTTTTGATATGTGTGGTGTATTGTGAGGATTTATTAACCACACTAATCAAGGGATTCCTGTATACTTCTGATGAGATCCTTGAAGAAAGAAGATATTGTTTAATTATCTCTTATCACATGCTGGATGAAATGATGGGTGATTCTGCTCATCCACATAATGGAAATAATAATACATAATACTCATAAATATCTATATATCTATATTATTAGAATAAGAAATATAATAAATCTTTATTAGGAATAAATATGATATATTGTATGGCTGGTGTAAAAGCACTGCTGATTGAACATAATTTTTCCTAAGATTCAGGATTATATTTCATTTTTAACTGGCTCATGTATAAGCCAACTCCATTTATAAAATCTGTATTCCTTTCAAAATTTCTTAGCTTACATACAAGTTGTGTACAATATTTGCTTAATTTTTATATTAAAATTAAAATATCATTTATATTATTGATCTAAATTTTTAGGATATCATTTAGTATTTGCTAACTTTTTGGGTGAATGCATCCTGGATGTTGTGTGTCTGGTATTGAGATGCTGTTTTTCATAATTTAAAAAATACCAAACCACCACTGTTAACAGTGTTAAGCACTGTTTTTCATAATTTAAAAAATACCAAACCACCACTTCCGACATCAAAAAGTCTTTTGTGTACTGTGTGAGGGATTACTTCTGTGGAGGAGAGAATGATGGGTATTGTGACTACCTTTTGCATTCCCCAGAGACACTTAATATATTTTTATATTTCTTGTTTTTAATTTATATTTTTATTAATAATTTATATTATTATTTTTATATTTAATTTATTTTTTCGTATTTTTATGTGTATAATTTATATTTATATATCATAATATTACCATTAATATGAATATCAAGGGAACTTCCACTTGGAGATACAAATTGTGCTAGTAACTGTCTTATATATTCATAATATTACTTTTGCAATGATCTAAGATTATTTAAATTCTTTTTCATTTTTGAAATAAAATTATAATAAATTCAAAATTAGATTAGTTTTCATAAGCTTGAATAAAGTATTATCTTATTAAATGGCAGGATTGTTATATATATAATATTCAAATTTCAAATAAACTGAAATTCTGAATATTCATTATTTATTCTATTAACATAACATTAAAATATTTCCAAATATAATATTAGCAGTAGAATTATTGCAAAAGCAGAGAAATTTTCATTATCTACTGTAACATTATAATCAGGGCCGCCGCTAGACATTTCGGCGCTACAGGCGACTTTTTTTGGTGCCCTTACTATATTTCATTTCACGTAAGAAAATAGCGTTGGTTTAGATACGGTTATAAATTCTGCCATTTGCAAAAAAAATATCACCTATCAGCTTGTCAGTTATGAAATAAAATTGACAAATTACAAATTATATTTAACCATGTTTTTGATTTCGACTTTGTAATTTTTAATATTCAGGTATTGTACATTTTTACAGATAAAAATATTTAGTATTGACAAATTTTGGTTTCATGAATTTAAATTATATATTTGATGCATGTAAAAACACTCTGCTTTCAAGTGCCATCTGCTATTTTCTTTCGTGAAATAAAGTATAGGATGTTAAGAAGAATTGTTTGCCTTATTCAAAAAGCGCCTCTTCTTCATATGTCATTTTATTTTTATTGGTTGCTCTAGATGCCGTGATAATGTAAATGAAATGAAAATAGAAAAAAATAAAATAAATGAAAATCATCATTTTGCTGCCTTTGTTAATTTGACACTACAGGCAGGGGCCTGCTCGCCCTGTGCGTAACGGCGGCCCTGATTATAATGCAAGCTAAATCTATATACAGTGAAACCCCGCTGGTGCGTTCCCGTATCGTACGACTTTCCCCTCTTTAAACGTCTATTTTCGGAAGTCTGAGCATTTTCCTATACTTGCAATGTAAAACTTTGCCTCTTCCTACGTTTTAATTATATAATTTTTTTATTATGACGTCATCAGAGTTTCCGTTTCGTGCGTTTTCCCGGCTCGTTCGACTTTTTGGGCCAGTCCCCGAAAAGTTTCAAAATCGGGGTTTCACTGTATCTATAAAAGAATAAGCTTGGAAGAGTAATGCTATTTGAATAATCTCATTGGGTTATAATTTTGTGTCATTTGCAAATATAATCATTCATTAAAAATTCATTCTTTAAACAATCATGGATAATATTAAGTAAAGAAATTAAGAATGAACATATATAACTATGTAATTAAAGATTTAACTTTAATTTTAGCATAAATTGTTTTAATTAAATCATCATAATTTTATGAAAAAAATTTATTAAACCTTTCGAAACTTTGCCAATGTTTCTCCATCTGGACCAAATGCTAAACAAGTATTATAAAATTTGCCATCATCCACTTCAGGATAGGTACCTAGCAAAATACAATTTCAATTTTATTATATTTTATTTTTTTTCAAAATCTCAATATTTTATTATTCAAAATAACATCTTTTGATGACATAAAAGTTTCATTCTTCATTAAACTTAAAGAAATGTTTATAAAAGAAAACATTGCTTGATTTTAAATATGAAAAAAAGCAAGCAAGCAATTCCAGAAAGAACTAATCACATATTTTCCAAACATACTTTATTTTGGAATGATTAAAGTTAAGAGATTGAAAATCATCTTCAAAGCCATAACTTCTATCCTGAATGACATAAAAATTTATTAAATAATTCTTTAGTTATATTATAAACAATGTACTAATATAGTTATGTAATTGTTATTATATTCTAGTTGATATACAAATGCATCCTGATAATATTTAAATGCAATTCATTTAAGCATTAATTTTATATAAATAATAGCCTAAGTCAAATGTTGCAAAAACTTTTGAGCAGTGCAGATAAGCCATGCTACCCCTGCTTAATACTACATTATTTCTCATCCTAGAGTGGAAATCTATACATTGTTTTGTTCATTTCTTCAAGCTGGTTTGAATGACATCAGAGTTGTCGTCATGTCTCTATGGATTAGTGAGATATCAGTATATAAATTTTGATAACAACAACATCATATTGTTTATCTTTGTGCCATTTAATATCAATGATTAAGAATAAAAATTTTAACATAATTATAAATAACTATCAAAATATCAATATACAAAATCTTCTCTAATAAACAAAAACAAATGCCTGAAAGAAATGATATATTAAAGCCATTGTATGTGCAACTTTAAATAAATGATAGAAAAAAATGACAGTAGTGAATTTTTATGGATTAAATAAAACCTTGAACATGCAGAGTTCAAATTATTGATACTTTCCTGTATATTTTTTAATATAAGGACAGTAGTCAACTTATGGAGAGATTTCCTAACTTACAATAAAAATCAATTGATCAAAGAAGATAAAGCTATAATGCAGAGATAAGATGCATGCTGTATGTATTTTTTCCCCCAATTTCATCATTTATCATATTTTCATGTATTTTACATGCTTATTAAGATTAGTTTTAGTTAATAAGCTAGACCTGGATCCCGCCCGAAAAACTGGAGGTGTAAGACTTAGAATTGAATCCAGATTCTCCAAGATAATAAGTGATTACTTTACCATGCAGCTGACTTATATGTTTATTCTATCATATGAAAAAATTATTCTTTCTTTCATTATGAATTAAAGAATAATTTTTTTATGTCTGTGTGACAAACTACTATTGTATAGGGCAGTGTGGCAAACCTTATATATATAGACCAAGAAATGTTTAATAATTCTTAGATACAAATTAACTGAAGTGCTTTCAGCTTTAATAAGCCCTCATCAGCAATTAGTATAGTTAGAATATAATAAGCTTAAAGGAAGATGAACTTACATTCGAATTAAACATTTATGTGAAATTTAATTTAATAAACATTAATTTATTAAACATTTCTGCCTAAAAAGACAGCTTGTGTCTATATATATATAAAGCAAAGGTAAAAAGTTACATCCTTGAATGTGACACACCTTTTTAAAGATGCATGCCAAAATTGATTAAATGTTTGTAAAAATCATTTCTTCCACACTAATTTGAATTTTAAACAATACATCGGCTTAAAATTTTGTGCAAAAAAATTTGCATGTGCCACTTTGGTATTGTGCCATTCCTGATATAAGGTGTGCTACAACACGTTTTGACTTACATAAGGTTTTGTGAAAGAATCCACCTGTGTAAGTCAGGGAGCTTCTGTATGTTTAAATCATTACAATTACTTCTCTTGAATAAAAAAATATGTTTTAGATGCAATTTGGAATTAATGAAACATTAGAATTTAATCATCATAAATATATTGACTCTACAATATTTATTAAATGTAATCTTTAAATCTTGGATTGCATCTGAATCCTACAATAAAATTTTAAAAGTAGAGAAAATTATAAGTATTTTAAATAGAAAATTGTTTTATTTTAAGATTTATGCACAATAAAAAATATTTTTCAATCCATATTTTATTAATATAATAAAAATTCCAATTTCTTTTAATTTCATCATCTATAATATATGAAAATTTGGATTTTTTAAAGCAATGAAAAATCTTTTTCAAATTCTTGTAATAAAAATAATATTTAAATTTTTTTTAAATCTATAAATACATTCCATTAAAAAAAAATTCCTGGTTCAAAACAGAAATAAAATAGGCAAAAAATAATTTTTCTCACACCAATATTTGTTTTTATTAAACTATTTTAGGCACAGGCAGTCCTTGACTTACAGTCACTCATACTTATGACAATTATACTTTATCCTCAATTAAAGAACTGCTTGGAAATCAAATGTTAAAGTTCAGTATTTTCTACAGCACTAACCAGCAGTCAAGAAAACAAAATCTTTTTATTATTTAAACATAAAAACGTTTTCGGTATGTTTCTTATACCATCCTCAGTTACATTTCAGAATACAACCGATTTTTAAACTAACATTCTAAAATAGAACATTATTACATTTTTTAATTGATACAGCTGAATG
>AYEL01087751.1:0-24945 GCA_000484575.1 Olivierus martensii
ATTTTTTAATTTTAAAATATTTTAATAAGTAATTTTTTGTTTTATATTTTTTATGCCACATTAAATTTTCCCGAGATGCCATTCAGCTGTATCAATTAAAAAATGTAATAATGTTCTATTTTAGAATGTTAGTTTAAAAATCGGTTGTATTCTGAAATGTAACTGAGGATGGTATAAGAAACATACCGAAAACGTTTTTATTATGTTTAAATAATAAAAAGATTTTGTTTTCTTGACTGCTGGTTAGTGCTGTAGAAAATACTGAATTATGACAATTATGTCATACAATTAGTCAGTACAGTTCCAGAGTTCAAATCCCTAACCCAATGATATGATATTCAGAAATTGTCCTTTATTGTATTTGGTTTTTGCAGTTTCTTGTTCATTATGCTTATTAAGATAACATATAATGTCCTAGTAAACATTAACAGTGAAAAATCATTTTTGACTTCCAACCATTCTGACTTGAAACTGAATCTTGTCATAAATTGAGGACTACCTATATTTACCTATCATCACACATCAGAGTAAATGATGGATTCAATATTGTATGCTACTAATAATGAGCAAATACTCAAAATTATTTTAATAGAAGCTAGTTTCTCAATTGTGTAATAAACATTCTTAATTAATAATTAAATTCATACCTCCAATCAAATATATCTTATTGTTTTTAGCAGCATTTGATAAAACAGTGCTGGTCTGCCCTGGTATCTTCTCAGCATATTGACTAAGACGATTAAGATCATAAGGACTATTAAAAAATTCCTAAATAAAATATCTTTAATTAAATTTTGGATATACATTGTATTAATGTATAAAATGTTATAAAGTATTTTATTTCAAAATGGATACTTACAGGTAAACATACTAATTTAGCCCCTTCTTTGGCAGCATTTGTTATCAATTCAGTAGCTTTTTCAAGATTTACTTCTTTAGAAGCTGCTACTGCCATTTGGATAAGTGCTATGGGAAATTCTGAAAATAAAATTATTATTGACTCAAATAAATGATAATATTTATATAATAAATTGGTCTCTATACAGTTATATACAGAATATAAAGAACACCTCATCTGAACCTTTTTTCAAAAATGAGATGTGTTATGAAGTTTAGAATAAAAATTTGCATAGTAATATCATATGATTCTTTATATTATGCAAAATTTGAATAATATAAATAATCAGATGGTATCATTATTGAATTCCAGAATAAACCATAAGTAAGGGAAAGCAGGATCAAGTATGAAATATCATATGGGAACATTAGCAGAATTGAATATTGTTGAAGCTATTGAAAAGAAGCACCTATTTCTTAAATATTGTTTAAAATCTTACAATTTGCAATAAAAAAGAAAATAAGAAACAAATGACATGTTTTAAGATCATAGGGCAAGAAGCCATATTGATTTGCACATTTCTTTGCTTGTCTTTGTATGCTGTCTGTAACTTGATGAGCTTGTGTGTTACTAAGTGACCAGCAAACCTCCCAAACTCACTGTTTCATTTCATTTCTCATTGTATGAATATGCTGGTAGATGATATATTTTACCCATCTCCATAGAAAAAGTTCATTGGCATCACATCAGGAGCTGGTGAGCCACATCACAAGACCTCCTCTCCCAATCCAAGGAAAAGATGATCTGCTATATACCATACCAGCAATATGTACAAGTTCATTTTGCCTATCCCATGCCTCTAATTGGCTAAATTATGTACAATCCTACATTGCAGCTTTTCATTTATATATCTTAAATGCTTGAGCTCGATTAATTTTTCGTTCTACACACAGTATAATTTAAAAAAAAACCATTTCCATACATGGCAATTCGACCACTTTTGAGAACACATTACAAACCATTGAGTTATTGAATTAAAAAGCATGGTCGATAAAGTTAATTATATTTTTTAATTATTAATTGTTTTTATAATTGCAAAAGTGTTAAATTAACTGCATAAGAACTATGGTATTTCAGTGCCTATCAGGGGGGCAAGACGGGCAGCTGCTCCAGGCCTCACTATTTTAAGGGCTTTTTACCACTATATATTTGCCAATTTTGTCATTTTAAATGTAAGCAAGCTTCTGTGAAATAAATAAATGGCTATAATTGAATAAATATTAAATATCATTGTTTTATTTTCTTGTTCACAGTTTTATTTTAAATTTTGAAGAGCCTCAAAAATATTAGTTGTCTCAGGCCTCGCATTTTCTCCGAAAAGCACTGATGGTACCTACTGTATACGCAGTAGTTTTACTACTACACGTCGCTCATTTAATTTTTTACTACTTACTTTTGCTGGCCATTTTTAAAATCAATAAATTTCAATGAATTAAACAAATTGCTTAATTAATATGCTTTGATACTCCTGCCAATCCTGTCTAATTTTAATTCCATTTCGCAGCAAAAGTATGATAATTTTTTTTTATCAGAAAGTAGCGAGATTACTTCACATGAAAATCCATGAAAGATTACAAATAAGAAATAAAACAAAATTATATAATTATAAAATATTTATAATTATTATATTTAACATTTAAGTAAAATCTCCACGTTTACGATATAAAATTTTGACTCTGAAAAATGAATTTGAAATAAATCTAAAATTCTTTCGATGCATATATTGAATAGAAATGCATAATAAAAATATTAATTATAATAAAAAATGTTTTATCAGTTATAATAAATAGAAGATAATTAATTTCATTTAACTTTTTATTTTTTATAAAATTATAAACATTAGCTCATGACACTTTTAGTTGGCAACATGTAAGTTTGAGATCCAGATACAAGCAGTACTCATATAATGTTATACTTGTTACTACAATATTGTTAGTGGTGAGAAAATATTTCAAAAGAAACTTATGTGCCGATATAAAATTTTGACTCTGAAAAATGAATTTGAAATAAATCTAAAATTCTTTCGATGCATATATTGAATAGAAATGCATAATAAAAATATTAATTATAATAAAAAATGTTTTATCAGTTATAATAAATAGAAGATAATTAATTTCATTTAACTTTTTATTTTTTATAAAATTATAAACATTAGCTCATGACACTTTTAGTTGGCAACGTTTGCCTAACGTTACTTGCAATTTCAAAGCACGATGGCTGACAATTCCATGTCTACAGGAGGATTTAATTTCGAAAATTGTAACAGAAATGAGATGTTAAAAGCATCCGGATATCCAATTCCGAAAATTACGAAGACGGGAACAACTATAGCTGGTATAGTTTTTAAGGATGGTGTCATTCTTGGAGCTGATACAAGAGCTACTGAAGGTTCGTTAATTGCCGTAAAAAATTGTTACAAAATTCATTATTTGAGTTCTAACATTTATTATTGTGGAGCTGGAACAGCAGCAGATACAAAAATGGTCTCACAAATGATTTCATCTCAATTAGAATTACTTCGCTTAGAAATGGGAAAAACAGTTCCGGTAGTATGTGCTAACACACTTCTGAAGCGATTGCTATTTAGATATCAAGGATATCTTGGAGTTGCATTGGTTCTAGGTGGTGTGGATTCTCAAGGTGGTAGCATCTACTGCATATATCCCCATGGATCATCTGACAAGTTACCTTATGCTACAATGGGCTCTGGATCTCTTGCTGCCATGTCTGTTTTTGAAAGAGGATGGAAACCAGATATGGAATTGGAAGAAGGAAAAAAATTGGTCAGAGATGCCATAGCTGCTGGTATTCTCAATGATTTGGGTTCTGGTGGTACTGTTGATTTGTGCGTAATAACCAAAGAAGGAGCCTCGTACCTGCGTCCTTATGAAGTTATTTCAAAGAAAGGTGAAAAAATAGGAACATATAAATATAATCGGGGTGCTACAGCTATTCTTTCTAAACAAGTGATTCCTTTGGAAATAGAAGAAACTATCATGACAGCATAAGACAGGTTTCATTGATAACTTCAATCATTTTTAAAATTCATCTTAAAAATTTTTTGTGAAGTATAATTTTCAATATTTAAATTGTTTTTATTTGTTTAAAAATCTTTAAAATTTAAAATATAATTTGTTTAAATGCAATTTCAAAATATATGCTATAGGAAAATATGTACACTGACAAATCTGCATTTTTTAATAAATTAGTGTATTACTATGATCTGTGTATTAACAGAGTAATTGCAAAGTAGAAATATCATAAATTTAAAAATTAAAACAACAACAATGTCAAATGAAAAAATAAATTTCTTATCATATATGAACAGAGAAATAGTTTGTTATAACTGTTTCTCTGTTCATGTATTTCTATAGTTGTAACACAAATATTTCAGATAGCTCCATCCCAATGAAGTTATTTCAAAGGGTGAAAAAATAAGAACTTTGTATAGGGATAGAGGTACATCAAATGGCTGTGTTAAAAGTATTTTCTTATTCATATATGACTATATATTCTCAGTGGCATAGGTCCATATATAAGTAAGAAATTTTTTCAATTGACATCAAACAGAAATCAACATTCTGAAAAATAGCTTGTTATAACTGTTTCTCTGTTCATGTTTTTCTATAGTTGTAACACAAATATTTCAGATAACTCCATCCCAATGAAGTTATTTCAAAGGGTGAAAAAAATAAGAACTTTGTATAGTGATAGAGGTACATCAAATGGCTGTGTTAAAAGTATTTTCATATTCATATATGACTATATATTCTCAGTGGCATAGGTCAATATATAAGTAAGAAATTTTTTCAATTGACATCAAACAGAAATCAACATTCTGAAAAATATATTTTTTTCAGCATATTGATTAATTATTCAATTTCTGAAAATATAATTTATATTATTTTGAGAAATTTAGATTATAAACAGTTTAGATACATAGGTGGATTCAGGGTAAGAGCACTGATGCACATGCCTCCTGTTTGGAGAAAAACAAAGAAACTAACATATACAGCTTTTGTTTAAATTATTAGCAATATAATTATAGTGTGTCCACAGTCATTTTTCTGGATTTGCTAATGTTCAGTGACAATACAGTACTAGCAAATCTCCAAGTTATTGATAATTGACTTGTATTTTATCTTTATATTCACTGTCTTTATACACAATAATATATATAACCAATAAGTTTATTTTAGTTGATAAAAAGTTATACTCAAATTTAAAATATATAAGTTTGAGATCCAGATACAAGCAGTACTCATATAATTTGTTTGTTTTCTTTGTTTTTCTCCAAACAGGAGGCATGTGCACCAGTGCTCTTACCCTGAATCCACTTATGTATCTAAACTGTTTATAATCTGAATTTCTCAAAATAATATAAATTATACTTGTTACTACAATATTGTTAGTGGTGAGAAAATATTTCAAAAGAAACTTATGTGCAAAAACATTTTATTCTTATTGTAAAAAATTAACAAATTTAGATCTTAGAAAAATAATATGATTTTTTTAAGGAAGATATCATTTGAAAATCCTTATCATTAGTAAGATTACAAAAGATTTTAATCATCAGCTTATACCAAACTGTTGTTATTTTTATTATATGTTGATAGTAATTAAGAACAACAAATCGAGAAATTATTATAGATTAGAGTTTATCTTGTAATGAAACCATTTTTATTTTTAAAAATAAAATTTAAAAATAAGGCAAATGACTAACATATACATCTTTTGTTTAAATTATTAGCAATATAATTATAGTGTGTCCTCAGTCATTTTTCTGGATTTGCTAATGTTCAGTGACAATACAGTACTAGCAAATCTCCAAGTTATTGATAATTGACTTGTATTTTATCTTTATATTCACTGTCTTTATACACAATAATATATATAACCAATAAGTTTATTTTAGTTGATAAAAAGTTATACTCAAATTTAAAATATATAAGTTTGAGATCCAGATACAAGCAGTACTCATATAATTTGTTTGTTTTCTTTGTTTTTCTCCAAACAGGAGGCATGTGCACCAGTGCTCTTACCCTGAATCCACTTATGTATCTAAACTGTTTATAATCTGAATTTCTCAAAATAATATAAATTATATTTTCAGAAATTTGATGATTAATCCCTAGTTGATTGATTGATTGATGTAATGCAGATGATGATATTTTTCAGTAGCATATTCATCTTAATACTGTACTATCATACTTGAATTATAAATTTTGCAATAGTTTTAAAACAATGATTTAGTTGGCATGTAACATCTTTCAAAAGATGTTCTATTTGATTGCAGAAAAGAATCTTTTTGACAGTTTGTTAATTAATATCTTGATTTTCTAAAACAATTTTTTCATGTTAACCTGAAATTAGTTTCAGATAACTTGTTCTTAATGTAAAAATGTACATGTCATTGATTGAATTCTATTTATATGCATTTTTTACATGACTATCAGTTGTAAAACAAATCGTCATGTTATATTTGTGATACAAATCTCGAGATATAGTCAATTGCAATTAACATATCCGATAAATAACTGAAACAACATTATAATTGATTAATTTGTTTTGTTTTCATTTGCAGATGAATCGAAATGATATAGTCTGCATACTTAAGAGTTTCCCCAAAAAAATTGTCACATCTGATATCATAGTTTTTAAACTAATAATAACGAAGACTGAATTATCACTTAATTCTTCCTATTTTAACGATTTTTGCTAGTAATTAACAGAAAATATGAACAAAATGGAATGATCAGTCGGTCAGTATGCACAATAGAATAAGCAGGTGTTAATTATCTATTGAAACAAGGATAATTCGTGAAATTTAGAGCCATAGAAAATAGAAAAATAAGAAAATTTTAATTTTGGAAATACAGTGGTACCTTGGTTAACGACGGTAATACGTTCCAGCGGAACCGTCGTTATCCAAACATAGAAAATGGAAAAATAAGAAAATTTTAATTTTGGAAATACAATGGTACCTTGGTTAACGACGGTAATACGTTCCAGCGGAACCGTCGTTATCCAAAGCACGATTCCCCATAGGATTCATTGATTAATTCGTTCCGGCTCCTTCCCACAACCATAATAAATATTAAAAATGCAGATAAAACTCAGTTCCGTCTCCTTCCCACAACCATAGTAAATATTAAAAATGCAGATAAAACTCATAACAACCATAGTAAATATTAAAAATGCAGATAAAACTCATTTAAAATGTCCTTAAAATATATGGAAAATATCATTTATTTATTATATTTGCTACAAAAAAATTCAAATATTAAAAATGCAGATAAAACTCATTTAAAATGTCCTAAAAATATGGAATATAGTATTTTGTTATTATATTTGCTACAAAATGAACTCGTAAACACTGATTAGAAGCTTATAGATTCAACGATTATTATACAAATGAGATTTGATTTTGCCTTACTGATTAGCAGTTTATAGATTCAACGATTATTATACAGATGAGATTTGATTTTGCCTTTAGTGGCGAACGAACAGTGACACGCACTCGCCGATTTATTGTCTATATCAGCGTTTCTCAAACTGTGGGTCGCGACCCCAAAGGGGATCGCGAAGCGAAATGCTGGGGGTCGCAAAAATTAAATTCAAACACTTGAATTTCAGTTTATTATGTAATTTCACAAACGCCCAACATTTAACGTATGACAACATATGAATTTTCAGTGTAGTTGGCTGATTGTGTTCATCTTAATAAGTGTGTAAATAATTTATGTACTTGTATGTTTTATTTCATATTTAATATCTGGGGTCGCGAAAAATCTCGTAATGAAAAATAGGGTCGTGAATGAAAAAAGTTTGAGAAACGCTGGTCTATATGAACTGTAGGATCTCGGATAGATTTTTTTTCTTCTAATGCAGGGGTTCCCAGAGTGCGGCCCGCGATGTCAGATCATCCGCCATCTTAAATTCATACAGATAATTTACATTTTTACAAAAAATAAGTTTTATCACATTATAATTAAAAATTGTTCAGTTAAAAAAATACATGTATAAGTGCTCTTCCATTTTCATTATTTGGAAGCACTTATATATGCGAAAAAACTTTCTCAATATTTTCATTATTCAAAGCACTTATATATGCGAAAAATCTTTTTCAATCATGAGTATTAATAAATCCAAATTGAGAACAAAATTAACTGATGAACATTTACAAGAGATGTTAAGAATACATTCAACCGACTTAGAATCAAGGCTTAATATTATTATTATTATTAAAAGAAAACAACAACTGAACAAGTCATACATTTCAGATTGAAGAATTTATTATTTTTTTCTTTTTGAAATTATTTAGTTATTTTTGTTTAATTATTTTTGATAGCAATGACTCCGAAGCTGGAGCCACAGCTGGAATATACTGTGGCTCTGGAGCCGGTCCGGTGCCTAACCTATTTCAAGCCAGCTCTCCAGCCCTGGTTTTCAGTCATTCTATTTTGGTCAAACTATACTTTTTAAATGCTTATAATGGTGAATCCCGTCCTCTATAATCCAGCTGACCATCTGCAGGAGTGGGTTGCCTGTGAAGGGCTTGTTTCGCCCCATCACTTACAAGTTAGTATTCTTATAGAATGGTAAGTGGCATCATCTGTTGACAAAAAATGCTTATAATGTAATTCAAATAATTATAATTATATTGGTCCTTTATTAACTTTCTCATTTTTTAAATATTGATGGAATCACCTTGATGATAAATCGATTTTTAATTCGAATTATTCTATCATAAACCAAGAAAACAAAACTCTAACTCTCAACACCATCACTGACAATACTACTCGATGTACCAAAGTAATGGTTAGTGGGAGGGTGTAGGCGGCCGGATGGCCGAGTGGTAACGTAGTCGGCGTGGCACGAACTATTTGTTTGACGATTTAAGAAAATAATAATATCAACAACAACCAAAATAACCGATCTAAATTTTCACAAATATCCTATTTCGGTAATACTGTACTTGGCTTATTTTTTACATATGAGATGTTTTTGATGGTATTATTATAATTATATTGGTTCTTTATTAACTTTCTCATTTCTTAAATATTGATGGAATCACCTTGATGATAAATTGATTTTTCATTCGAATTATTCTATCATAAACCAAGAAAACAAAACTCTAACTCTTCCATCACTGACAATACTACTCGATGTACCAAAGTAATAGTTAGTGGGAGGGTGTAGGCGGCCGGATGGCCGAGTGGTAACGTAGTCGGCGTGGCACGCAGGAGGACCCGGGTCTGGTCTCGGATTTTTTCGGAGTACTGGGCCTAGCTCGGTGATCGCCGTCCTTCACTATCCGGCCCCCCTCCACGGGGGTGAGTGCAGCTCGTGATTGGAACTGGCCCCGCCCCCTTAATAATCTCCCTGATTGGAAAGAGGGCGTAAAATATGCAAAAATAAAAAAAAATGGGAAGGTGTTAATGAAATATTTTCCAACAGCTTTCAACTAAATAAAAATTGTCGATTGAACATTCAGTTAAATAAAATTTACCGATAAGTATTGATTTTCAATTGAATATACAAAAATTTATTATATAACAACAACAATTGTTTTTTTATATAAAAATATAAAAATTTTTAAACCTCATTTTTCATTGAGTAGTTAAGAAAAAATTCTAAAAAGACGCCTCATACAATCAGGGCCGCCGAGAGAAATTTTCGGGCCCGTGACAAGTCTGTGGTGCAGGCCCCATTTAAAAAAGTGCATCACTTTGATTTAATATAAAACATTAAACATTTATTTAAAAAAGTGCACAATAAACAAAACCTTCGTTTATCAAAATACTGTTATATATCTGTGGGTCGGAGGTATAGGGCACTATGTCCATTTGTGGCCAAAATGAGTTATTGGCACAATCATATGGGTTTCTCGTCCTCTATCCACATGGTATACAACACTATGTCCTACATCAATAACTAGTGGAGTTACGGTGCTTTTAAATAACACCAAGTCCATAAGAGACTTGGTGTTACTTGGTCTACAACGTAAAACACCTTCAAACTGCTCTCCTGTAAAATGTAGTAAATGTGACATAGTGTCTTATACTTCTGACCCACAGATATAAAATATAGTTTATTTTGACATGACTGCTTTGGATGATAGACAGTGCGTTCTGGCGGCGCTTGCGAACTATGGGACACGTCGGACCCTTTTCGATGCCGGGCTCGTGACAAAATTCTGGGATATTAGCCCCTCTCGGCGACCCTGCATATAATTCATGGTTTAAAAGATATAGAAATTTTAACATAATCTATATAGATTATGTTATCTATAATAAAATGCAATGTTTGTCTGTTGCAACGATCTATGATCTGTTGTCTGTCTGTTCCGCAAAGGCTCCGTCACTGTTTTATCTCTCAGAACGTCTTAAAAATAAATGACCTGAGACATCATGCATTTTTATGAATATAATGAACAGAATGTATGACGATTTGTGACCAATGGCGGACTTTCGCATAGGCGGTAGAGGCGACCGTCTCGGGCCCCGCAACCTAAGAGGCTCCTTATTTAGTTTTAAAGCTTGTATTGAACAATATTAAAGGCGGCCGGATGGCCGAGTGGTAACGCGTTGGCGTGCCACATACAGAGCCGGATTTGCATTTTTGGGGCCCCTAGGACGAGCAAGGCTTTTGGGGCTCCTAAAAATTCAAATCAGCTAAATCTAATTTTAAAGGCTCCTTATAACTTATAAGGAATTGGCGTGCCACATACAGAGCCGGATTTGCATTTTTGGGGCCCTAGGACGAGCAAGGCTTTTGAGGCTCCTAAAAATTCAAATCAGCTAAATCTAATTTTAAAGGCTCCTTATAACTTATAAGGAACCTTTAAAATTTTACTTTCTATCTAGCACTTTAATAAAAACTCATTTTTTCTTATTAAAAGTTTATAAAAGTTGAAAACTGATTGATAGTTTTGGGGCCCCTAGAATCGCGGGGCTCTAGGACGTGGCCTAGTCGGCCTATAGGTAAATCCAGCCCTGGCCACATAGGAAGACCCGGGTCTGGTCCGGATTTTTTCGGGGTACTGGGCCCGGCCTGGTGATTCCCGTCCTTCACCATCCGGCGCCACGTAGGAAGACCCAGGTTTGGTCCGGATTTTTTCGGGGTACTGGGCCCGGCCTGGTGATTCCCATCCTTCACCATCTGGCCCCCCTCCACGAGTGTGGGTGCAGCCCGTGGTTGAAACTGGCCCGCCCCCTTAGTAATCTCCCTGAGTGGAAAGGGTGCGTAAAATATGCAAAAAAAAGAATAATGTTAAATTATTAAAAAGTTATAATTTTTCGATTTTGTTACATACTTGTATTTTTCTACAAATAAAAGAATTGAATTCTTAACTAAAAAAAAGATTTATTTTAATAGGGTCCCAAAAATCTCTAGTCGGCCGGATGGCCGCGTGGTAAAGCTTTGGCTTACCACCCTGGAGGATCCGGGTTCAAATCCGGGTCCCACGCCTTCGGTTTTTCAGGAGGGGTCCGGGTCCAGCCCGTTGAACCCCATCCTTCAACCATCCGGTTGACCCTATCACGGGTGTTGGTCAGCCTGTGATGGGCTCTACAAGTGGCCGCCGCCAGACACAGTATATCCCATGAGGATATGGCGGCGTAATCTAATTAACCTAACTTAACCCAAAAATCTCTCACATCTCGGGCCCCCTTAAGACAGAATCCGCTACTGCTTGTGACAACACGCTAATATAACACGAAATGACGTCAATATTGCATCTAGGGCACTAAGTTGACTAAATAAAGAGTATACTCGTGCTGCGCCATATTTGGTCCAAGACGCCTTATATTGGTTTAATATATATCATATTTTTAACTTCTAGACAATTTAATTATTGAGATTAGTTCTATCCTCCAGTAAAAATTTAAAATGTACGATTAGGAATATAATTTATTAGCCAAAACTTCAATTATAATCAATCGATATCTTGTTTATATCCTATAGAAACGCTTGTCATTTGAAAAATTTGGTAAAACGCTATCTAGTAAATAAATAAAAATTACTGTATGAAATTAAATATTTCAATGCATTTTAAAGTCATAACTTCCATTTTTTATGTATTTTTTTCATTAAACTGAAATCTTTAGAATATTAGTATAGCGGCCTATGGGAAGAAGGGCCACAAATGGCGTATGAGTATATCCCCTATCTAGCGATCTAATTGCATCTAGTCGCCGCTTTGACAAAGTCATCGCGACATTGTATACTGGCTAAATCAATTGATAAAATTATCCATGAAAACCAAATGGATTCCAAATGCTATAATGAATTGTATGACGGAATAAAGGATAAGCCACAAAGTTTATGGCTTCGTGATGTCACTATGATTTCATCATCATGTTTATATGACGTGATTAGCCAATTGATTCCAAATGTTATAATAAATGAAATATTGTATATGGGCCAATAATATTTCTGCATAGTCTATTGCAAATTTATTCATAAAGTCTATAAATCCATGTGTCCGTGCCTGCATCGTTGAACAGCATTCCTCTAACTTCCGGTTGAGTCCATCGTGGATATTGGCCAGCCTATCTTAAGCTCTAAAAGTGACTTCTGCCAAAAATAAAACAAAAATTGGACGAAAAATTTAACGGTTAAAACGAGATCAGATAATAGAGATTCTACTGTTTGTTTTCAAACTATGCCCATGCAATGCTGGGCACACCTTACTAATACATAGAAAAATAAATGTAAAATTTCTTTGCCATATTTTAATGACTATATCTTTCAATTAAAATCAAGACTTTTTTCAAAATCATCCATCTTTACAACTTGATCTTTACTGTTCAGACTAATGTTCTTATAAATTCAAATAGCAATTAAACTTGGACAACTCAGATATACTACTATTAATGGAAACCGAAAATAATATTTTAACACAGTTATCAATCGGAATTTTCTAAACTAGTTAACTATCGGCCACTATGTAACCAAATACATAAAAATAAAAAATAAATTTTTTTATTTGTTAAATTTGAGATTTTGCTATTGAACCGTTCTACGCAACCCATGACCAAGGAGGTTAAAATAGATGGAGGCGCCATCTCTCTCTGATATTGAAGCCGGTTTGTCGCCCATGACACAATCATAGCCGTCATGGCAAGATTCGAGATTAGCTGCCGTTGTTTTCGCGTGTATCAGACTATCAGTAATGCGACCTACCGAGGTGGAATCATCGCGCCGCGTAGCCGTCCAATCCGTGCAACTGTATATAAGCGCGGCCGGATGGCCGAGTGGTAACGCTGTTGGCGTGCCACGCAGGAGGACTTGGATCTGATCCCGGATTTTTTCGGGGTACTGGGACCGGCCCGGTGATCCCGTCTTTCACCATCCGGCTCCCCTCCACAGGTGTGGATGCAGCCCATGGTTGGAACTGGCCCTGCCCCCTTGGTAATCTCCCTGATTGGAAAGGGGGCGTAAAATATGCAAATACTGCATATAAGCACAATGCCGCAAAAACTCATTCCAGGTTATCTCGAATCTTGCCATGAAAAAAAACAATGTTTATGTAGCCTCGGAGCACCAAATGCAAACTGAACCCTCAGGCCCAAGAACAGCCAACTAAGAACGTCTTTGCAGTCAACATTTTTCGATCGAAAAAGCCAGAAATTGAAGACAAATAATAAAAAAAGTGTACAAACATAAATAGGAAGCAAACTATGATAATTTAACAAAATTTATAATGAAATTAGGATTTAATTTTCTAAAAGACGCGATTAGAATTCGAAGCGAGAGAAAATAGTTAGGCAACACTTCGGTTCGGTTCGCACATGCACAGAAACATGGACTTCACACGCTTATTCCTTTATTATTATTATATATATATGATGATGATGATATTTTGACTCCCACATATTAGACAATTATCGGAATTTTTGTGTGTTCTAGTGAGCCTGAAGAATTTTAGTGACCATTTATCCAGATCTTAGAGAGTTTAGTTAGCCAATTATCGGAATTTTTGTGTGTTAGTTCTAGTGAGCCTGAAGAATTTTAGTGACCATTTATCCAGATCTTAGAGAGTTTAGTTGTAAGAAGTGATATCTATTGATAACCAATAATTATCAGTAAAGAATATAGTCTTTGTCTTTCAAAATAAAAATAATTCGGTTATTAAAATTACTGATTGCTATTAATTTTTTTTCTTGTAATGATATACATTATAAAATCTATTCTCGGCAGATTTATTAAATTTTGCCGACTTAATTCCTCAGTGAGGATATGACACACTCTGTAGGTACTTTGCTGTTCCCTCACACAATGAAAATTTTAAGTGTGTATATTTGACGGAGTTATGACGGAACTAATTCTAATGTTCCGTGAACTCACTCATATTCCATCATTGCGCCAACTACCAGTAATAGTATGCATTACTATGTTTAAAGCTCTCATTGAGTTTTTGCAAATAGCGTTTTGTGTGCATTGTTTATTAAATTTTGCCGACTTAATTCCTCAGTGAGGATATGACACACTCTGTAGGTACTTTGCTGTTCCCTCACACAATGAAAATTTTAAGTGTGTAGATTTGACGGAGTTATGACGGAACTAATTCTAATGTTCCCTGAACTCACTCATATTCCATCATTGCGCCAACTAGCAGTAATAGTGTGCATTACTATGTTTAAAGCTCTCATTGAGTTTTTGCAAATAGCGTTTTGTGTGCATTGTTTTTATCAAAAATGATGTCAAATTCACAGCGTTCCATTAAGAATTCGTAATTTGAAGCGTTCCATTAAGAATTGATAAAATTAATGCACGCCAGACGTATTCGCAAGAATTTAAAACCGGCTTAATATCTCTTCCCACTATTTATTGGGGATCAGTCCCAAGTATGGTAGAACGTGATGATAAATATATTGATTTGATGGAAATAATTTTTTAACAATTTAGGTTATAAAAAAATAAATAGTTGGCATAGTTGAACGAAAGATTTAGAGGGCGTACTCAAAGGTTTAGTCCATCGAAGAACGAAGATGGAAGTGACAAGGATTAAAGGAAAACTTAGAAAGATTTAAAGGTTTCTGCCAGAAGAAAGTGTGGCAGACCACTAGAGGAAAGAAAGAGTAGAAGCAACCAACAGTTTATTGAATTTTTCATAATACAGTAAAATCACAGAATAAAGTTTTGACAATTAATAACAATAGAGTTAAGTAACATAAAACATAAGATTAACAATAAATAAATTAATAATTTAGAATGGTACAATTGTCGCCTTACCGTCGGCCGGATTGGCCGCGTGGAAACGCTTCGGCTTTCCATTCTGGAGGACCCGGGGTACAGTCTCGGGTCCCACCCCTTGAAAATCAAATCATGGGGTCCGGGCGCCGGATAGGCCGCGTGGAAACGCTTCGGCTTTCCACTCTGGAGGACCCGGGTTCGTCTCGGGTCCCACCCCTTGAAAATATTTATCATGGGGAGATCGGAAGAGCGAGGTTCCACCCCTTGAAATTATTTATCATGGGGTCTGGGCCTGGCCTGTCGATCCCCGCCTCCACAATCCGGCTGACCCCTCCGCAGGGGTGGGCACCTGTGGAAGTGCTTGTTTCGCCCCGCCACTTAGTATACTCCCTGAATGGAAAGTGGCGTCACCACATAGTATTCTACCAGAAAGGAATGTGGCGTCATTTGTTGACAAAAAAAATCAACCGTTATCAATCCGCCACTTAGTACTCTTACTGAGTGGAAAGTGGCGTCATCTATCGACAAATACATAGTATTCTACCTGAATGGAGTGTGGCGTCATCTGTTGACAAAGTTAGTATTCTCCCTGAATGGAAAGTGGCGTCATCTGTTAACAAAAATAGTATTCTACCTGAATGAAGTGTGGCGTCATCTGTTGACAAAAAAAAATTGTCGCCTTACCGAAACACGGTGAAAGTAATACACATCGAAAGGGGGCTGAAACACGCAAAAAATCGCTAGCGAACAAAGGGTCAAAGATCAAACGTTTACGAGATATAGACCCGCAAAGTTCTGTTTATTGCTCTTAATTTGAAGCGTTCCATTAAGAATTGATAAAATTAATGCACGCCAGACGTATTCGCAAGAATTTAAAACCGGCTTAATATCTCTTCCCACTATTTATTGGGGATCAGTCCCAAGTATGGTAGAACGTGATGATAAATATATTGATTTGATGGAAATAATTTTTTAACAATTTAGGTTATAAAAAAATAAATAGTTGGCATAGTTGAACGAAAGATTTAGAGGGCGTACTCAAAGGTTTAGTCCATCGAAGAACGAAGATGGAAGTGACAAGGATTAAAGGAAAACTTAGAAAGATTTAAAGGTTTCTGCCAGAAGAAAGTGTGGCAGACCACTAGAGGAAAAAAGAGTAGAAGCAACCAACAGTTTATTGAATTTTTCATAATACAGTAAAATCACAGAATAAAGTTTTGACAATTAATAACAATAGAGTTAAGTAACATAAAACATAAGATTAACAATAAATAAATTAATAATTTAGAATGGTACAATTGTCGCCTTACCGTCGGCCGGATTGGCCGCGTGGAAACGCTTCGGCTTTCCATTCTGGAGGACCCGGGTTCGAGTCTCAGGTTCCACCCCTTGAAATTATTTATCATGGGGTCTGGGCCTGGCTTGTCGAGCAGATCAAACGTTTACGAGATATAGACCCGCAAAGTTCTGTTTATTGCAAATGGCGCATGTGGTTTGGCGTTATGCCTGGCCTCGCTGCGATCTGCGACGCGACGCGTCCCGATCTCCACTACCTATGCCCCCTAGATGCCTCTGTATCTTGTAAACGTTTGACCTTTGACCCCTAGTCTATTAGGGATTTTTTGCGTGTTTCGGCCCCCCTTTCGATGTGTATTACTTTCGCCGTGCTTCGGTAAGGCAGCAATTGTACCTTTAGAATAAGTTAAATAAATTAACAATAAATAAACTAACATAAACATAGAATTGATAAATAATTAACAGTAAAATAATTTAACAATTTCAATTAATTACAATAATTACAATAGAATTAATGTAATATATTATAAAAATAACACTAATAACAACAAATAAACTAATCTAACATAACAAAAGATTACAATATTTTATTTTTTGTATATCTTCTTCTGTGCAGTCTGTTCTAAAAAATAAATAATCTGTTAATCAAGATGATTTTTATCAGTGACTATTTTTTGTCAACAGATGATGCTACACTCCATTCTAGTAGAATACTATGTGGCGGGACGAAATAAGCCCTTCCATACGCTGCCCATCCATGCGGAGAGGTCAACCGGATTGTGGAGGACGGGGATCGACGGGTTTGGCTCGGACCCCATGATAAATATATTCAAGAGGTGGATCCCGACACTCGAACCCGGGTCCTCCAAAGTGGAAAGCTGAAGTGTTTCCACGCGGCCAATCCGGCCACAGTGACTAATTTTGTTTGTTTGATAAATTATTGATGAAACCGACTCTTTTGGTACTGATATTTCTGATAGGCAATTTGTGCATTTTTTGATAGTTCTGATCATTATTTTTTTGTTAACAGATGTCGCCACATTCTGTTCTATTAAAACACTAATTGACGGGGCGAAGCAAGCCCTTCCACAGGCTGCCCACTCCTGTTGAGGGATCAGCCGGATCATGGAGGACGGGGATCAATGGGCCGAGCCCGCACCCGATGATAAGCATTTTCAAGGGGAGGGACCCGAGATTTGAACCTGAGTCCCCAGAATAGAAGATCGAAGCGTTTCCATCGGCCAATCCAGCCGACCAGTTTTGATCATTTAGAAAATATTGAATAATTATTTTACAGTCAATTTGGACATAGATTTGTGTTTCCGATGATCATGAATGACTAGTCCGCTTTCCACTCCTGTAAGGAGCGGCAAAATTTCAATTGTATGTTTTGTTCTGATTATTTTATTATGTAAAGTTTGTTAAATAATTTTATTGAGATTCGGAAATGACGGAAACTTCTAATATATTTTTTTCATTTTCAACCAAACTACTTCAATAAAATCGTATTGTAGATAAACGCAAACCGACACGATCAATGTCGTGCTTTCTATCCAGTTTCAATATTATGGCCGGTTTTTACAATATCCCATTGAAGTTCCTTTTAGCTAAATTCAGATTTACTTAACTGCTGCGTCGGCGGATGGCCACGTGATAAAGCTGTAGCTTACCACCCTGGAGGATCCGGGTGCCACACCTCCAGTTTTTCAGGAGGGGTCCGGACCCGACCCGTTGAACCTCATCCGATTGACTCAATCATGGGTGTTGGACAACCTGTAATGGGCCCTATAAGTAGCCGCAGACAGATAAAGAATATCCCATGAGGATATGGCGGTTTAACCAAACTAATCTAACCTAAGGTCGGCCGGATTGGTCGCGTGGAAACGCTTCGGCAATTCGCATCCATGACATTTCGTCTATCAAAATTTGGATTATTTTGTATAAATTGATCCATAATTTCCGTAATAGTGGCTAAACGTTAGCTGTAAAATAACGTTGATAAACGATCATAAATATGAACTGTGACCGCATCAGACTTTTGTATGTAATGCACTGAACTGATATCAAACGCATTACGGCATAGGAGTATTAAAGCAATAAATTAGTGCGATTTCGAATTTATCTGAGTATAACGGTTTGAAAAACCACGCCAAATGAATCAATAAAAAATATAGAATTCGAAAAAAACGCATTGTATTGAAACAGCGTTAAGCGTTACTATATATGGGAATAGATTTTGCATATCTCAATTTTACAAGTTTGGAATACAGTATTTGAAATTTCACAGTACATTATTTTGGATTTTATATTTTTAATGGATTTTTTATAATTTTACTAAGGTCGATTTAATGAAGATATTATGAAAATATACTGAGGGTTCTAAATTCTAATGTATTTTTTTTTCATGCCATTTGATGATAATGTGAAAATTTTATATTAATTAATGCTCATTAACGCATAGAGGTTAGAAATGAATTTGGGGCAGTTCTAGAATTAATGTCAATCAAATTAGTGGTTGCTCAGTTATAATTTTCAATTCGAAATAAATTTCAATCCACTACTACTTTAGTTGCTCAAAATGAAAATACTACTAGACGGCCAAAAAAAATTGATCCCGGGAAAATATGCAAATTTCCGAAATTCGGGATTTGCGGGGGAATTTTAATTGCCAAAATTCCAACGCTTCCTACCTACGCGTTTTATAACTTTTTAAAAAATATCGCGTCATGCGATATTTTGTAACAGAATATGATAGTTCACGCGTAGTTCAATGATCGCTTTATATTTGTTGCTGTTTTCTCGCTATCGCTATATTTGTTTCAAATGATTAAAACTAATATATGATGCTATCATCATCTATTATGGTTCTCTTTTCATTATCTTCAGATTTTCGAAGCATCTAGGTATAAATTTGAGCGCCATTATATTTGAAAATTTCATGATGCTAACATTAGAGAATATTATAGCTAAGTTTGATCGTAGCTATTTTGTAATTTCTTTCATTTTTTCGAAATCATCTCCTATATTTGAAGTTTTTATAAATTGAAATCACAATTAAATTAGACACAGCTGATACACCACTGTTTATTGGAAACTGAAATTATTTTAACACAAAGGCTAATCATAGAATTCCTAATGTTTTGATTCCACTATTAGAATTTCGGTGTTTTAAATCTCACTCATTATTCCCTGATCGCCAAATTTTAATACTTATAGATTTTTAGGGGACTTTAGCGGTAGGAAATAATAATTACTATCTCTTAATTTTGTCAAGTGTTAATAATAAAAATGAGCTTCATGTTTATGCTATTTGTCTTTCAAAATCATATTTGTCTAAAAATCATTTGGTGTTACTGTAGTAAATTTTTTTGTCTGTATAATCTCCATTCAGCTGATTTTTTAACATTTTTCTGATTTTTTCTGAGTGAGAAATGAGAAAAACCTTTCATAAATTTGCTTCTAACTACATAAAACTCTTGGAACTGATTTGTATTTTTTTAAGCTAAACCAGCCATAAAGCAGAACTAAATACACATTTATTAAAACTTCTACCATACGATTAGTTTCTCTTGTGACCATTTAAATGATAGCACAGCAATGATGAATTTATTAATGATTTCTGTTTCGTTTGACCATGTGGTGATTTCTCCATTCATCACAGTTGAAAATCTGCCTTTTTTGCTATACATATTGTCAAATGTCTCTTGTAAAATTTAAATGCTTCTGTCAAATCATATTTGTTTTGACAAAAAAAAAAATCAAAGATTAATAACTATTTCTCAATCAGTATAGTTTTCTAAAATCAAAGAATAAATTAATTTTATCTTGAGAATTAACTTAATTTTTTTCAATCAATAAATTTTCGGTATAATGTTTCTATCATTATGGTTTTTTTAAATAATCCAAATAATCCAAAATATGGTTTTTTTAATTTTGAATGTTAGTTTCTTCTTTTCACTAATAGCTGAAAATAGTTCTGCAAAATCAAAGAATAGTGAGATGAAAATATTTTTATCAAAATTATTTTTTTTTTAATAAATGAATGAATTTAATTTATTTAAAACAAAATGTTCCAGCAAGAAATTATACCCATGGTTTATCCTAAGCATTTAAAATGGATTAAATTATAGAGTATTTATAATTTTCAATTTATTTACTGAAAAGAAAACCTGTATTCAACTTACATCATTTATTTTTTATTTAAAAAATTTCTACAAGCAATTTTAATTTAATATTTTAGTTAGAAAAAATCACAATAATTAACCATGGATGGGAGGAATCTGATCAAATTGGGTCTGTACAATAGTCTGCAAACTATTTTCTATTTGACCTAAATTATTATGCCATCTTGTAAGAATTTCTCTTAACAACTGCCATTGTGGTTTTCCAAAAGTTCTATGCATTGTAGAGCTTACAATTACTTGCTTGTGAACTTGATCCATTTTTGCCTGAACCATTTTTGTTCGTAGCACTGAATAAATTAAAAATTTTAATTTTTATAAATTTGAATTAATAGATTTATAATAAAATAAACCTACCATCAATTATAAAACTTTCTACTTCTTCTGATTTTAATTGTAATTCTGTTTTAATAATCTCAAATGGAATTTCTCTTCTGGTTTCAGCCATTTGCATAAATGTTAAAAGTCGCATTTTATGTAAGCTTTGTTGATGGGATAATCCTAATAGGATAATATATAATTCTGTTAAATCTGTTTAAAAGATATTAAAATTTCAAAACAGAATTTTCTTAAAACTTACCCAAAGAAAGAATGAAATCAGTATTTGCCTCATAAAATTGTAAGTATGATGATAATTTTTCAGATACAAATATGGTAAGCAAATCATGAATTAATTCTCCTTCCAAAAATCTTACAGGTTTTAATGTCAATAGATGATCCATTAAAAATGTACTGGGGTCACAAAGACATGCAACTATACATCTATAAAATAAAATATCATTATTAACATGAAATTAAGTTGCCTAAAAAAGAAATTGGATATTTGAGTTAGTACTTGTGTGCATCTTCTCTTGCTTGAGAAGCATTATCTTCAGTATATGTACCCAGCAATTCAATCATTACTTTGGAAGCTAATTCACTAAGAGAATAATGAATGTAAAAAATTTGAAAATAAAAACTAAAAATATCAACTCATTTAACCTCAGTCACCTGTGATTACTTTCAGCTAGTGCACTATGTAAAAGTCTTAAGAGTTTCTGAAGTTTTTCTGTACTGATATTTTTTGCTCGAGTCCAAGTTTTCAACTAGAAAAAAATATTATTGTTAAAAAGTAGAGTACTCCCCAATTTACATAAGACTTACATTCTTGGAAGCATGACATAAGTTGGATTTACAAAAATATTTATGTAATTATGATGATAAAATTACCTATGAAAGTCCTCAAGTTACAACTTCCTTGACTTATGACCACTTGTACTTATGATAGTGATTTAATCAATAAATTCTATAACTGATCAATGCAATTTCATGGATTTGAGTACCTGACCCAATGATCTGATATATGGAAAATGTAATTTTTTATAGTTTTGTGTTCTTTATGTTTATTAAGATAATGTATAATGCCCAAGTAAATATTAGTACTGAGAAATCCATAAATTCTGGGCATTTACAATTTACAATGGTAGGATTCAAACAGACCTCTGTCATAAGTCAATGACTATTTATAAAAGCAACATTATATTCAATATATATAGCATACATAAAGAACAAACATATAAAAGAAATTCGTATTTTGCATTATATTTACCTATTTGCATAGAATTTGGCCTAGCATTGTAAATTTATAATTATGATATTTAATTCATAAGTAAATTTTAGTGTTGAATAAAATTATCATATAATTCATTCATCTTTTTTCTGTTATAAAATTTCAAATTACCACTAAGTAAAATGCTTAAAAATATTTCTATACAGTGATACCTCGGATTACGAACGTCTTGGTTCACGAACAAATCGGTCTACGAACAGTGCACTGGATACACCACATTGGACCCCAATCTACAGTATAAAGGGTTCAAAACTGAATAAGATATTAAAAAATTTAAATTTTATTAATACTTAATACATATTTTAATATCCTTGTCAACTTGTGTAGATAAAAAATATTTTTTATTCTTGTCTCTACATTTGCATAAGGAGCCACAGTATAAAATATTTTAATTTTACTATAATAATTACATTATGTAAGTCACATATAATTGTAAATTGTTTTCTCTGTAATTTTTCATTTCATTTTAATTCATTCCATTCATATCATATAACAAAATGATCTGGATTTCAATTAGTCATATTATATTTCAAATTTTTCTGAAATTCATTCTTTCTCATTTTATTTTCTACATTTAGGATATAATTATTGCCATTCTGTGAATTTTTATTTGAATCTACAACAGTCTAAATGAAATCATCATCATATATTTTTAATTTATATTATTTGATGGATATAATGAAATTATTCATTCAGAATTTCATTTTTTATCACAACTGTTAGGGTCAGACAAGAATACTGAGGGTCTGGGCAGGATTACAGAGTCGAGAGTTGGAGGTTTTTAGGAGGAGTTGGAGTCTGAATTGTAAACTGCCTGGAGTCAAGAGTCGGAATTTTTTTAAAGGTGGAGTGTGAGTTGGATCATTTGCCATTTGATTCTGCAATCCTGGGTTGAAGAGTCAGAGATTTTTGGGTGGAGTCTGAATCAGATTTTTAAACTGTCTGGAATTGGGAGTCTGAGTTGGACCTTACAAATTTTAGAGATTCGGAGTCAGAGTCGGATTTTTTTAAATGGTGGAGTCGGAGTCGGATCATTTGCTATCTGACTCTGCAATCCTGGGTCTGGGTGCAAGAGAGTAAAAGGAGGCTCCTTATGCAAATGTAGAGACAAGAATAAAAAATATTTTTTATCTACACAAGTTGACGAGGATATTAAAATATTTAAGTATTAATAAAATTTAAATTTTTTAATATCTTATTCAGTTTTGAACCCTTTATAGATTGGGGTCCAATGTGGTGTATCCAGTGCACCTTCCATTTGCATAGCCTTAGTAATTGCTATTTGTATTTTATATAATGATTTTTCCAGTGAGCAGTGATGATGAGCATATCCTTTTGATCTTGATTGCTCACTCTGAATTTTGTTAATTGAGATATAATGTTACTCAATAATTTAGATAAAAATTATTGAGATTTCTAATTTAGATAGAAATTATTAGATTTCTAGTCGTAATTGTAGGAGAGTCTGGGCTGGTTGTAACATTTATAGAAATATAATGTTACTCAATAATTTAGATAAAAAATTATTAGATTTCTAGTCGTAATTGTAGGAGAGTCTGGGCTGGTTGTAACATTTATAACTTTATAATTATTTCATGCTGTGAAAATTTCAATTTCAGAAAAAACAAATACTTCATTGTAAAGTCTATTTATTAATTTCTTTACCAGTTCAAAATGAATTTTATTTAATTAAAATTAATATATTAATCTATTTATTAATTTCTTTACCAGTTCAAAATGAATTTTATTTAATTAAAATTAATATATTTAAAAGATTATTTTTTTGAATGATTGTAAATGTTAAACTATCTTGCTATTAGTGTTACACTCTAACTCACAAGGGTGTTATAACATTACAAAATTTCAATGAAATATGGCTTATGTTTTTTTTCCAAATTTTCAGATATAGCCTCATAACTTTTAATTTAGTTCTCTGCTGAATAATCAGTTTATGACAGACATAGAAATGATTGACAACAGTTATGACAAACATAGAAAGATTGCCAACTGTGTATTCTTTATCACTTCAAAACATGATTTTTCAAAAAAATAATTTTCTTCATTTGGAAAATGGATCTATTTTTCTCTATGGCTATTTATAATCTTCATTATACACAAAACAAAAATTAATTATCTTTATCTTAACTGTAGTTGTTAGATATTTGAGGTTGTGAATCAGTACTCTTGATTTATTGGGTTGTTCAGAAAGTAATTTCGTTTTTTTCATGAAAATGAAAGATGTATGGGGATGGATAACTGCGATTGGTCCGGAAGAATTAATATGAATCGACGGATATTTGATGTCATCTCAATACGTTGATATTTTTGAAAATTCATTACTACCTTCAGTTCAAGCCTTATTTGGATCAGTTATAGCTCCATTTGTTCACGACAAATCACCCGTCCACATGTCTAATTTAACTATTAATTGGTTACGTAGTCACCCAAATCTCGATGTATTGAATTGGCCATCATGAGGATAAACCCTATCAAAAATCTATGGGCTGATTTAGTTGCTACGCATGAAATTCATAATGCCAGTACAGCAGATGAGTTATGGGAAAATCCTTATAATACTTGGAACAATTTGCGTTATAGTAACAAATGCGAAATTTTAGTGAATAGTATCCCAAATAGATTAAAATGCATAATAGAAAATGGTGGATTTTGGTCAAAATATTGAATTTAATATCAATAATAAATTGTGAAGCTCATATGCACAGTACCGCTTCTTCCAAATTTGATATCTACACAAAAAA